>CM076065.1:790000-865000 GCA_038088235.1 Zacco platypus
CAGAGTGAGAGCTGATACGAGCCAAAATAAATGCTGATTACAAATTTCATTCAATATCAAAAGTATCGCTAAAAGTTCATTCTAACTCCGAACGTTTGTTTTCCAGCGGTGCAGTGCTCCGGAGGGCAGGTGTATCAGGAGTGCGGGCGTCCGTGCGGAGCGTCCTGTGCCGATCTGTGGCGCGGCTGGAGCTGCGAGCGGGACGAGGGCGGCGGGAACTGTGTGCCGGGGTGTCAGTGTCCAGACGGACTGGCACAGGACGGTCAGGGTCAGTGTGTGCCCGTCCACATGTGTCCCTGCACACTCGGAGACCAGCTCCATCCCGCGGGAAGCAGCCGGAAGAAGAACTGCAACAGCTGGTAGGAAAAATAAAGCGTCTGATTCTAAATTATTCTAATTAGTCTAAATTATTTTTATACTTTAATGCATCTAAATAGGACAAATACAGTTAATACAGATTGCTTCAAACTTCACAGTCTGTCTCCTTTCCTTAAACAACTTAAAACTGGAAATAAAATGGAGAGATCTGGAGAAATAAAGATCGGTCTGTCTGTCGTCTCCATCAAGGGTTTTTATGGCCGTGTTGTGAAGCTCCATGTCTGTTTTATGGTTCTTTATGGTTTTGGGGTCTGATTTTTATCACCTGCACTCTGATAAAACATCGAATATTCAGCAGAAAATTATCTAAAGCATTTATGTGGACCAAAGAGGAAAATCCATGCGATTGGTCAAGGTTTGCAGGCTGAAATGGGTCATGTGGCCGGTTTTCGAGTGTTGAGGTGTGAGGTATCTGATGAAGTCACTCTATGACCCGCGGGCTCGGCGTCTCGGGATAGGTTGATTTCATTGCATCTCTTGTGCCTCAGATCAGCCGCCTCTCGCCGCTGTGGGTTTATGGAGGCTGATATCTGAGCGTAGATAAACGTGCTTCTCATCTGGTGCTCGGGATCAGTGTGGAAATGTGGAGTTTGGATCAGAACGATAATGAAACACACTCTGCATCTGCTCTCGGTTAAAATGATCTGGGGTGAATGTTTGTGGGATCGTTCACCAGCAAACCTTTATGAAGTCACACACTTTTTATTTATTTATGGATTTATTTATTTTATCTTATTTTATTTTTTATTATTATTATTATTATTATTTTTATCTAGATTTATTTATATATTGTGAACATGTATTATAATATTATGTATTTTTTAATTTTTATTATTTATATTTTATATATTTTATTCAATCTAGCTTTTTGACTTAATTTATTTATTTGTAAAAGTATGGTATTTATTATATATTTTCTGTTAAAATTATATTTATTTATTTAGTTTTATATTTAATTTAATTTTATCTGATTTATTTATTTTATATTATTTTGTTTTATATAGATTTATTTATTTATTGTTAAAATATATTTTATGTATATATATATATATATATATATATATATATAAACATATATAAAAATATATGTTTAAATGTTTTTATATTTTATTAAAAGTAACTTTTTAAATTAATTAATTTATTTGTAAAAGTATGGTATTTATCTAGATTTATTTTATTTATTTATTTAATTTTATCTCAATTTATTTATTTATGTAGTTTATATGCAAAAGTATATGCTATTTATTTATTTTAATATTTAATTTTATTCTATCTTATTTATTTATTTTATTTTATCTAATTTTATTTATTTTTTAATTGATTTTACTTTATCTAGCTTTATTCATTATTTATTTATGCCACTAAAAATCACCAAAACACCAGCTGATTCAGACATGAAGAAATGACTTCAGTAAAGAGAAAAGATATTGCAACATTTGCGATGCACAGATACAGACTCTGATGTGATGACATTCAGACATTCAGACTTCTATAAGTGAACGAATATAATGGGAGACTGTAGGTGGAGGTTTAAACAGGCTTCAGAGCGTCTCTTTAGTGTTTATTTCATTGTCAAACACTCATTATATGTTGACCTTTCTTGCCTCTCCTTCTTTTCTGAGAGAACAAACAGTGTGACCACCGTTTGACCTCCGAACAAAACAGTGAAGAGCAGACCTCAGAAAGAGATTTATGATGGGCTGTAAAACAGATTCAAATCAGATAGAATGAAGTAGAAGAAAACATGCGTTTCTTCAGGCCTTTTGAACCCTCTCTGCCTGTGTTTGTAGCGTTTGTGTTGGTGGCGTGTGGAACTGCACGGATCTCGCGTGTCCTGAGGTCAATCAGTGTCCGGGCTCTCTGGTCTTCTCTCCTCGCTCGTGTCTGAGGACCTGCTCCAGTCCGAACTCTCCTCTGGACGCCTGTACTGAACCCATCCACGGCTGCGTGTGTCCGGACGGGACTGTGCTGCTGGTGTGTGCCTTCATCTAAACACACATGGCTTGACATGCACAACAAACATATGTTCGAACAACGTTTTGCAAACGTTCCCACAAAGTTATGAATGTTTATTTATTCAATCTAGATTTATTTATTTATTTGTGAAATTATGGTATTTATTTATCTAGATTTTTTTTCCGTAAAAAGTATTTGCTATTTATTTATTTTAATATTTAATTTCATTAGATCTAGATTTATTTTTTTATTTGTTTATTTAATTTCATTACATCTAGATTTATTTATTTATTTGTTTATTTAATTTGATTACATCTAGATTTATTTATTTGTTTATTTAATTTCATTGCATCTAGATTTATTTATTTATTTGTTTATTTAATTTTATTCTCTCTAGATTTATTTGTTTATTTATTTGTCAAATTATGGTATTTATTTATCTAGATTTTTTTCCGTAAAAAGTATTTGCTATTTATTTGTTTGTTTATTTAATTTTATTAAATCTAGATTTATTTATTTATTCATTTGTTTATTTAATTTTATTACATCTAGATTTATTTATTTGTTTTGTTTATTTAATTTGATTACATCTAGGTTTATTTATTTGTTTGTTTATTTAATTTTATTCTCTCTAGATTTATTTGTTTATTTATTTGTCAAATTATGGTATTTATTTATCTAGATTTTTTTCCGTAAAAAGTATTTGCTATTTATTTATTTGTTTATTTAATTTTATTAAATCTAGATTTATTTATTTATTCATTTGTTTATTTTATTTTATTACATCTAGATTTATTTATTTGTTTATTTAATTTTATTACATCTAGATTTATTTATTTGTTTGTTTATTTTGTTTTTTTACATCTAGATTTATTTGTTTATTTATTTGTAAAATTATGGTATTAATTATTGATTGATTGTTTAAATTTTATTTTGTTTATTTTAGATTAGCACAATCTGGAGGCTACTTTTGTCATCTTTTATAACCTTTATCATGCTGTTTTCTTTTAATGTTTGTTTCTTCAGGGTGATCAATGCATAAAGCCGGACGAGTGTCCATGTCATCACAACGGCAGACTTTATTTCACTAATGACACCATTTCTAAAGACTGCAACACATGGTGAGCAGAAACAACAACTCAAATGAGTCCAAACGGCTGAAATGAAAGCTTTAGAAACTGAAAACATTACAAAAAGTCCAGTCCAGTCCACATCACCCAAAACACATCGATCCGATCAAGCCCCGTCCTACATTTGTTCTTGTTTGCGAAGCAGTTTCACTCACATCACTAGCGCAGCTGCTGTTTCACGCTGACTTTGGATCTGTTGTTCACTTTGACAGTGTTTGTCGCGAGCAGCGCTGGCACTGCGGTCAGGCGTTGTGCGCGGGCACCTGCGTGGCCACCGGTGACCCTCACTACATCACGTTCGACGGCCGTTATTTCTCCTTCCTGGGTGACTGTGAGTACGTTCTGGCGCAGGAGACCAGCGGGCTGTTCAGCGTCAGTGCCGAGAACGTGCCCTGCGGGAGTACGGGAGTCACCTGCACTAAATCTGTCTCTCTGACCGTCGGCAACACCGCCATACATCTGCTGAGAGGTCAAATATACATAAATATATACAATTGCCTCAATTTATATACAATTACAGTATTTTTATTTTTTCAGTTTTAGTTTGAATAATTTTAGTAATTTTTTTTAGTAAATTTATTAATTAAAAAACTTTTGTATGCATAATAAATAACTAAAATATATAGATATATATATATATAATTGTTTATATATTTACATATATATAATATATATAATATATTATTGTCTTAGTTTATATACAGTTATATTATTTATTAATATTTTGAATTAGTTTTAGTTTATATTAGTTTATATTTTTTATAAATATTTTTCTTTTAATTTTTTACATTTTTACATACAATACATTTTTTTTTAATTAAATTATTTTTTAAATTATTTTAAAAGTAATTTTACAAAAAATTTACTAAAACGTAATTTTACTAAAATTAGTGATTTCAGCAGTTCTTGTTTTTTTTATATATATTTTATTTAAAAAACTTTAGTATGCATAATAAATAACTACTATATATGCTACTGTTTTGGAATTTTGTTTAATGTTTTTGAAAGAAGGTTGCATTTATTTAATCAAGTGTGTGTGTGTGTGTGTGTGTATATATATATATATATAAAGTAAAACGTGCTTTATTTACATCTGCATGTTGATTTATTATAATTATTATTATTTATGCACTATATTGATACATACGATCCGATTACATTCAGATTTTTGGGAGTAATATTTTGACATCACATGCTCATGTTCATGTCCTGTTCTCTCAGGTAAAGCCGTGACGGTCAACGGGATTCCTGTGACTCTCCCAAAGTCATATTCGGGCAGCGGGCTGATTCTGGAGCGGGTCGGGTTGTTTGTGTCCCTCTCCTCTCGACTCGGAGTCACTCTGCTCTGGGATGGAGGTACGTCTGTTGTTAATTTGTGATGAAAAGCTATTTTTGTGTCTGGTCCTGCATCTCTGTTCGTCTGCGCAGGTATGCGTGTTTACGTTCGGCTAAGTCCTCATTTGCGTGGCCGAGTCGGCGGATTGTGTGGGAATTTTGACGGAGACGCAGAAAACGACTTCACTACGAGACAAGGCATCATGGAGTCCACTCCGGAACTGTTCGGAAACTCCTGGAAGATCAGCCCTTCGTGTCCTGATGTCACAGACCAGGATCTCCGTGACCCCTGTGTTGTAAGTACTCTCAAATTAGTAAGTATTTATTTATATAGCACAATATTTAGAAAGTGCTTTACAGAAAACATTAATGTCATGCCATAGAACTGCACGATTTTGGATAAATTGAGAAATCAGTTTTTTTTTGTTTGTTTTGTTTTTTGATTCACACAATTCTGACAACGACACAAAACGGCAAGTAATTTATTAGAAGTTTAGACAAAATGTAAATTGCTGCAGCCTACTTTAAAAAAATGAATTCATTTGAATGAATTTGTTTGTAGAACATCGGTTTGAATGAATGATTCAGTGACTCACTCAAAGACTTCACTTGTTTCATTACTGGATGAATCAGTGTTTTTGAACGAATCTCTTGAATGAATGATTCAATGACTCACTCGACGACTTCACTTGTTTCATTACTGGATGAATCAGTGTTTTTGAACGAATCTCTTGAATGAATGATTCATTGACTCACTCGACGACTTCACTTGTTTCATTACTGGATGAATCAGTGTTTTTGAACGGATCTCTTGAATGAATGATTCAATGACTCACTCAAAGACTTTTGAAACACTTGTTTCATTACTGGATGAATCAGTGTTTTTGAACAAATCTCTTGAATGAATGATTCATTGACTCACTCGAAGACTTCACATGTTTCATTACTGGATGAATCAGTGTTTTTGAACGAATCTCTTGAATGAATGATTCAATGACTCACTCAAAGACTTCACATGTTTCATTACTGCATGAATCAGTGTTTTTGAACGGATCTCTTGAATGAATGATTCAATGACTCACTCAAAGACTTCACTTGTTTCATTACTGGATGAATCAGTGTTTTTGAACGGATCTCATGAACGAATGATTCAATGACTCACTCAAAGACTTCACTTGTTTCATTACTGCATGAATCAGTGTTTTTGAACGAATCTCTTGAATGAATGATTCATTGACTCACTCGAAGACTTCACTTGTTTCATTACTGGATGAATCAGTGTTTTTGAACGAATCTCTTGAATGAATGATTCAATGACTCACTCAAAGACTTCACTTGTTTCATTACTGGATGAATCAGTGTTTTTGAACGAATCTCTTGAATGAATGATTCAGTGACTCACTCAAAGACTTCACATGTTTCATTACTGCATGAATCAGTGTTTTTGAACGGATCTCTTGAATGAATGATTCAATGACTCACTCAAAGACTTCACTTGTTTCATTACTGGATGAATCAGTGTTTTTGAACGAATCTCTTGAATGAATGATTCAGTGACTCACTCAAAGACTTCACATGTTTCATTACTGGATGAATCAGTGTTTTTGAACGAATCTCTTGAATGAATGATTCATTGACTCACTCGAAGACTTCACATGTTTCATTACTGCATGAATCAGTGTTTTTGAACGAATCTCTTGAATGAATGATTCAATGACTCACTCAAAGACTTCACTTGTTTCATTACTGGATGAATCAGTGTTTTTGAACGGATCTCATGAACGAATGATTCAATGACTCACTCAAAGACTTCACTTGTTTCATTACTGCATGAATCAGTGTTTTTGAACGAATCTCTTGAATGAATGATTCAATGACTCACTCAAAGACTTCACTTGTTTCATTACTGGATGAATCAGTGTTTTTGAACGGATCTCTTGAATGAATGATTCAGTGACTCACTCGAAGACTTCACTTGTTTCATTACTGGATGAATCAATGTTTTTGAACAAATCTCTTGAATGAATGATTCAGTGACTCACTCAAAGACTTCACTTGTTTCATTACCGGATGAATCAGCATTTTTGAATGAATCCCTTGAATGAATATTTAATGACAAGTACATTTTTTTTTAACAGTCACTTGTCGCCACTTACTGGTGTAATAATGTAATGACATAATCATTATTTGAAGTCAGTCAAATCAAAATAAAAAAAAGAATTAGAAAATAAAGAATAAATAATCGTTTAGAATTGCATATAAAAACAATATATCTTTATGTATTGCAGACATGAGTTTTTGAGTTTTTGTAAATGTTAAATGACCTTTCATGACCTTCAGATCAACCCTCACCGGGTGACATGGGCCAAGAAGAAGTGTGCGGTGATCAGTCAGGAGATCTTCAGCCCGTGTCATTCAGAAGTGCCGTATCAGCAGTACTACGACTGGTGTGTCTTTGACGCCTGCGGGTGAGAAACGCTATTTGAAGTTAAAGTTAACATTAGATTCATCACGTGATGAACCCTAAACGTGTTTGGTGTGTCGTGCAGGTGTGACTCTGGCGGCGACTGTGAGTGTTTGTGTACGGCTGTAGCTGCGTATGCAGAAGAGTGTAACCGCAGAGGAGCGTATGTGCGCTGGAGGTCACAGGAGCTCTGCCGTGAGTCTGTTCGTTGAGTTATTATGGCATTGAGGTATTTTTTGCGTATGTAATAGTTTGTACTGTTGTGTCTCTCCAGCGCTGCAGTGTGAGAATGGGTTAGTTTATGAGGCCTGCGGTCCAGCCTGTTCTCCAGCGTGTCCCAGCACTCCTTCCCTCGCTGATTCTCTGTGCAGCGCCCTCTCCTGTGTGGAGGGATGTTTCTGTCCCCACGGCACCGTTCGGCATGGTAAGGGTTTTTCCATTCCACTGCGCTGCTTTTCCACTGTTTTTCAATGTAAACATGCACTAGACGGACGTGTTTGACCGCTGAGCTCGCGTCTTGAGTCCTCTGGATCACGTGGTATTGTAAAAAAGTTTTAAAATACATCTCTCTAGACCATTGGCTTTTTTTTTTGACGGTCTCTCATCTGCAGGTGACGTCTGTATTCCTCCGTCTCAGTGTCCGTGTGAGTGGGACGGATCTATATTTCCTGCAGGATCAACGGTCACTCAACACTGTCAGAATTGGTCAGTTTAGAGTCTGTTTGTCATTATTTTATTATGTTTGAATTCTGGATAGGATTTTTATGTTAACCCTAATTGGATTCAATACAATTGATGAAAAAATCACACTATGAAAAACAAAACTAAAAAATCAAGTAAAAACAGTAAATATTTATAGTTATTATTTCTCACACATTACAACAAAAACAAACATGAGAACAAATTGTTTTTAAAACTGTATTTGAATTTAAAGAATATTATAAACAATTTTTTTCAATGAGTCACTCATGAAGACTCATTACTGGATGAATCAGCGTTTTTGAACAAATCTCTTGAGTGAATGATTCAATGACTCACTCAAAGACAATGTTGTAACTATTTTTTTATTTAAAATTTAAAACATTTACTTTTATTTTTTAAATGTAAATGATAAACATTTTAGTTTTATTTTTGTGTGCTTTCCTGAAGCTACTCCAAAATCATGCGTTCGAATCTCAATGAAATAAACATTCTTGAACGGATAAAAATTTACGCGTTCAACATAGTGTACATTTTTTTTAGATAAATGTGTCTGCCAAATGCGTAAATGTACATTTAAATATATTCACAGATGTGCATAATTTAGACAAAAAATATTTTGCATTGATATACTAATGAAACCGCTTCCTTTATTTATGATTTATATGATTTAATCTGAAGTTGTGTGCTGTGTCCCTCAGCTCTTGTTCTGACGGTTCGTGGCGTTGTGTCGGATCTCCGTGTCCTCCTCCGTCTCCCTGCGAGGACTCAGAGTTCCGCTGCTCCGCCGGATCTCAGCGCTGTATTCCCGCCGTCTGGCTCTGTGATAACGAAGACGACTGCGGCGACGGTTCCGACGAGGTCTGTCCGTCCACCTGTCCGCCGGGTCAGTTCCGCTGCTCCGGTGGCGCATGTTTACCGCTGGAGCTCAGGTGTAACGGCCACCCGGACTGCGCCGACCAATCGGACGAGGACTTCTGTGCGCCGACCACACCAGAACCCGGCTGTCCGGCGGGAGAGTTCAGGTGTGCTAACGGACGCTGTCTGCCGGCACGGAAAGTCTGCGATGGGCGGCTGGATTGTGGATTCGCTGATGATTCTGATGAGCACGGTATCTGATTATTGTTTCGTATGTCAGGCTTTAATGGAATTATTTTCATGGCATTAGACTGACGCGGTGTGATTATGTTCAGACTGTGGCGCCGTGTGCAGACAGGACGAGTTCCGCTGCTCGTCGGGCCGCTGCGTGTTGTACCTGCACCGCTGTGACGGTCACGACGACTGCGGAGACTACAGCGACGAGAGAGAGTGTGTGTGTGCGCTCGGAGAGCTCCAGTGTCCCGGAGATCAGTGTGTGCCCGCAGAGAGAGTGTGTGACGGTCACAGGGACTGTCCGTCCGGCGTCGACGAGCTCATCTGTCCGGTCAAAGGTATGAAAGGTTGAAAACAGGATGTTTACATTTATGCATTTATTCAGTTGCATTATATTATATTATATTATATTAATAAAATTTAGGATAATGACCTTAAAAAATAATAATACATAAAATGGTATTTTTAAGGTCATTATATGGAGTTTTACTTTTTATTATATTATATTATATTAATAAAATGTAGTATAATGACCTTAAAAATAATAATATAAAATATCATTATATTATGTTATATTATGTTATATTATATTATATTATGTTATATTATATTAAGAAAATGTAGAATAATAACCTTAAAAAAATAATAATATATAAAATGGTATTTTTAAGGTCATTAAATGGAGTTTTACGTTTTATTGTATTATATTATATTAATAAAATGTAGTATAATGACCTTAAAAATAATAATATAAAATATGGTATTTTTTAAGGTCATTATATTATATTATATTATATAAAATGTAGTATAATGACCATGCAAAGGTACACATGTAATGAGTTCATGCATTCCCTTGGAATCGAACCCGAAATTTGCCTCTATTTGGGTGTGAGCAAAACACACCGTTTTTGTGTGTGTCCCTTTGCTGCTCCCGCCCCCTTTCCAGAAGAGGGCGGAGCTTAACAGCTCAACAACAACAAAGCTGGAGAATCTCACGCAGACGGTGTTCATCCAAAAAATTGCTTATTTTGGTGCATTTTTTGACAAATACTATAATCGGACCTTTCCCTGACCATGTGATTTCAGGATGCAGTCGGTTTGAGTTCAGCTGTACGAGCGGTCAGTGTGTGCCGATAGCGTGGCACTGCGACGGCGAGACGGACTGCCTGGACGGGAGCGATGAAAAGCGGTGTTCCCGCACGTGCCAGCCGGACCAGTTCCTCTGCCAGACCGGAGACCAGTGCGTCCAACACCAGCAGCTGTGTGACGGGACGCCCCACTGCAGAGACGCTTCAGACGAGAGCGTGGACAACTGCGGTGAGAGCACATAGTGTGGTCAAACGTGGCCAAACGTCCCATTTTAGTGCTGTTTTCTCACGTGTTCCTCATTCTCACCAGGTTCCACACGGATTCCTCCCTGTCCGGACAGTTTCTCGTGTGATAATCGCACATGTGTGAACATTTCACGAGTGTGTAACGGGATTCCCGACTGTCCTAAAGGAGAGGACGAGATACTCTGTGGTTCGTTTCAACTAAAACAAAATGAAATATCTGCTCTTCACACTGAATTCATGCTGTATGCACAATAACTGAACAAAACCCAGATGTACCTGTTGAATCTTATGAAAACATCACACAAAAACCATTTGAGGGATATGTGAATTAAATACTCACATACTTATTTTTGCATAGTGTGTACTGTATACTGCATACTATTTATTCAAAAACAGGAATCTAAGCAGAAGGCAGATAAACCTCCAATCATAGACATCATCAAATTAAAACTTTTTTTTTAATTATTAATATTAATTTCAAATGAAAACAAAGAGTTTGAATTTTTGCATAATTATATTTTCATTATAGATAAGTTTTATTTATATTCATACACATATATAATATAATTTAATATAATGTAATGTAACATAATATAATATAATATAAATATAATATAATATGAATATAATTATGTAACATAATATAATATAATGTAAGGTTATATAATATAATGTAATGTAATATAATATAATATAATATAAAAACACGCATATATATGTATATAATATTTTTCTTGCGTTTAATGTATGCTGCTTTGATTTATTGTGTTTAAAAATGATCATTTAACATTGATAATGGCTATTATTTTAGGAGGTTTAATAAAGTTTTTAAAAAAAATCACTTCAGATCATCTTTGTTTGAAAATGTCTTAACTTTCAAACTATGACTTAAAAAAATGTAAACTTGCAAAAGATATCACATTAGTTTCATATGCATAAATATGCATACTATATAGTCCATCAATAATAGTGTTATTCTTAAGAACAATAACAATAATGATAAAGATAATAAAATCTAAATATATAAGAGTAACAGAGTCCACACCACAACCATACCGACAACAACGAATTGGAATCAATTTCAGAACAAATTTTTTCCAGCTAATGAACCAAAAACAAATTCACAGCCAATCAGAAAGAGCTCGAGCATTTAAAGGTGCAGTACGCAATTTCTGAGAAACACTGTTGATATTTGAAATCACCAAAACAAACACCCAAAATGACCACACCCCTATCTTGATAGCTCCGCCCCCATATTCACAAACACACTATGTAGCACAGGCACCTCCTCTATAATGAGTGGACACGCCCCTTACTGCTGATTGGCTGAGTTGTGTTTTGGTGCTGTCCGGTTCAACAACGCTTCTCAGAAATAAGTTTCTGCAGTGCTAGTTATTGTAATATGGTTATCTTTATATTTATCGTTCTTGATGTGAACGGGCCTTTTTTCTCTCTCTCTTCAGATAAAATCAGACCCTCCACAGCGCCCCCTAGTGAGGGAAACACCAGTCGCGTCTGTCCCGAGTTCACCTGTGCGGATGGATCCTGTGTTCCCTTCAACACGGTACTGACTGTGATCTGTGAAAATCAGGTTTATTTGTGCCGTCTAGAATCAGGGTCATTTTATTTATGCAAAATGACAAATACATTTAAGAATAAAGAAAAACGGAGGGAAAGGATAAATACAAACAAGTTTGAATGACTGCATCATTTGTGTGTTGCGTTGTCGTAGTTGTGTAATGGTGCAGCAGACTGTCCGTCGGACCGCTCCGATGAGACGGGCTGTGGCGTGTGGGGTTCCTGGGGCCCCTGGAGCCCCTGCAGCCGGAGCTGTGGATCCGGAACCATGAGCCGACAGAGACGCTGCAGCCCAGAGGATCCGGACGGACGCTGCAGGGGAGAGAAAACACAACGACAGCAGTGTTACTCCACCGCCTGCCCGGGTAAAATACTCTCAGCTGAGCAAAAAACACCACAATATTGGTTTGGACACATGATTTTGGGACATAGAAGGTACAGAATATGGGATGTAGATACTGAGTTTTTGGTTCTGTGCAACAGTTGATGGCTACTGGCTGCCGTGGGCGACATGGTCGAACTGCAGTAAAGGTTGTGGCGGTGTAGAGATCCGTCAGAGAGAGTGTTTCCCGCCGCAGAACGGAGGCAGAACCTGCACAGAACTTCCTGGAGAAACTAACCTCACCACTGACATCAGTAAGTGGATCCTACATTCAGAGACTGTGTCTGAATATTGCTAAATGTAAAGGCAAGCAAACAGGTGTCGCACTTTACCATCTAACCGTGTCTCTTTGTGCTGTGAAATCAGAATAAAAACCGAACAAACCAGAAGCTTCTCTGCTCTCACTGCTAAAGCTGCTCTACCCTAGACCAGTTTTGCCCATCTAAAACCATTTTGGAGCTGGACCAAAGTGGTTTCTGTTTCAGCAGGGCATGTTTAAACTCTCTTTTCAGCAAGTAGTATATATTTTTAATAAATATTACAGTATATTAGGGTGAATTCATGGTGATTTTTGCCATTGAGAGAACTAAAGTGTCCCAATCAACCTGAATTCACCTATTTAGTATATTTATTATATATAGATTATTTTCCATACAATACTTTATTGATTTATTTTAGTGTAGTCAAATCGATTAATCTCGATTTATTGCGTCTAACATAAAAATTTGTAAATATGTGTGTGTGTATGCATGTATATATAATGTTTATAATGTTTAAATAATTATCTATTATCATAATATATATGTTATTATTTAACATAATTTGTTATATATATATATATAATGATGTTAAATAATAACTAATATAATATGTAAATAGTGTTGTATATATTATATATATATATATATAAAAACATTTCTTTTTGATGCAATTAATCATGATTAATTAATTTGACAGCACTAATTTATTTATTTATTTATTTATGCTGTTTATTGGTATTTTACTGTTATGAGAATGAGGCATGTTCTTATTCTCGTAAAGTGAAAACATATATTTTATTTAAATTGAACAGTATTTGTATATTAAGTGTAATGTTTAAATAAAATAAGTAAATGACAGTACAACAATACTATTATTCATCATATATACTGTATCATATTTTTTCATATACTTTATCACTATTACTATCATTATATCATATCATATTAGTATTAATAATTATTAATAATTAATAATATTACAGTCATTTTCATACTGTATATATATAAATGCATATATGCTAAAATGATAAGTTCTTAGTATATTTATTGATTTATCAGTTTTCATCAGTAACAGAGCAGTATTGTCTGTCATCTTGCGGCTCCTCTTTGTCTTTATGCTTGAGCTCAAAGTTTCCCAGCTGAACTCCGATGTGTTTTCCAGAGCCGTGTCCTCAGGACGGCTGCGCTAACGTCTCGTGTCCCGCGGGTCTCGTCAGACACAGCTGTGCGCCGTGCCCTTTGACCTGCGCTCACGTGTCCGGGGCAACAACATGCGATCCCAACTCAGAGTGTTTCACTGGTAAGATCAGGTTTTGTTGATGTTTGTCCTCTTATTGTTTTACTGTATTTTATCCGTTTAATCTCATTTCCTGTCAGGCTGCTGGTGTCCCGATGGGAAGGTCATGAACCACGAGCAGCAGTGTGTTCTGCCGGAGGAGTGTGTGTGTGAGGTGTCTGGGGTTCTGTACTGGCCCGGTCAGCAGGTCAAAGTGGGCTGTGACATCTGTGTGTGTGAGCGCGGCCGAGCGCAGCGCTGTCAGCCCAACCCAGAGTGCTCAGGTACACACAGCTTCACCATCCATTCACCCTGATATACCGTGAGTTTCAGGCTGTTTAATCCCGCGTGTGTCCATCAGTTCACTGCGGCTGGTCGTCCTGGTCTCTGTGGGGCGAGTGTTTGGGTCCGTGTGGAGTTCAGAGTGTCCAGTGGTCTTTCCGCAGCCCGAATAACCCCTCAAAACACGGCAACGGCCGACAGTGCCGCGGAATTTACCGCAAGGCCCGACGGTGAGTGTTATCTATCTATCTATCTATCTATCTATCTATCTATCTATCACCTGACCATATCTATCTATCTATCTATCTATCTATCTATCTATCTATCTATCTATCTATCTATCTATCTATCACCTGACCATATCTATCTATCTATCTATCTATCTATCTATCTATCTATCTATCTATCTATCTATCTATCTATCACCTGACCATATCTATCTATCTATCTATCTATCTATCTATCTATCTATCACCTGACCATATCTATCTATCTATCTATCTATCTATCTATCTATCTATCTATCTATCTATCTATCTATCTATCTATCTATCACCTGACCATATCTATCTATCTATCTATCTATCTATCACCTGACCATATCTATCTATCTATCTATCTATCTATCTATCTATCTATCTATCTATCTATCACCTGACCATATCTATCTATCTATCTATCTATCTATCTATCTATCTATCTATCTATCTATCTATCTATCTATCTATCTATCTATCTATCTATCACCTGACCATATCTATCTATCTATCTATCTATCTATCTATCTATCTATCTATCACCTGACCATATCTATCTATCTATCTATCTATCTATCTATCTATCTATCTATCTATCTATCTATCTATCTATCACCTGACCATATCTATCTATCTATCTATCTATCTATCTATCTATCTATCTATCTATCTATCTATCTATCTATCTATCTATCTATCTATCTATCTATCTATCACCTGACCATATCTATCTATCTATCTATCTATCTATCTATCTATCTATCTATCTATCACCTGACCATATCTATCTATCTATCTATCTATCTATCTATCTATCTATCTATCTATCTATCTATCACCTGACCATATCTATCTATCTATCTATCTATCTATCTATCTATCTATCTATCTATCTATCTATCTATCTATCTATCACCTGACCATATCTATCTATCTATCTATCTATCTATCTATCTATCTATCTATCTATCTATCTATCTATCTATCTATCTATCTATCTATCATCTGACCATATCTATCTATCTATCATCTGACCATATCTATCTATCTATCATCTGACCCTATCTATCTATCTATCTATCTATCTATCTATCTATCTATCTATCTATCTATCTATCTATCTATCTATCTATCTATCTATCTATCTATCTATCTATCACCTGACCATATCTATCTATCTATCTATCTATCTATCTATCTATCTATCTATCTATCTATCTATCTATCTATCTATCTATCTATCATCTATCTATCACCTGACCATATCTATCTATCTATCTATCTATCTATCTATCTATCTATCTATCTATCTATCTATCACCTGACCATATCTATCTATCTATCTATCTATCTATCTATCTATCTATCTATCTATCTATCTATCTATCTATCACCTGACCATATCTATCTATCTATCTATCTATCTATCTATCTATCTATCTATCTATCTAGCGATCATAACCGTGTGTGTTTGCGTGTCCTCAGCTGTCAGACGGAGCCGTGCAGCGAGTGTGAATACCGCGGACACACACACGCGGTGGGCGAGCGCTGGAAAGGCGGTCAGTGCCAGCTGTGCCAGTGTTTGCCCAACTTCACAGTGCAGTGCGGCCCGTACTGCCCTTATGCTGCCACTGGATGCCCACAGGTGTTTAAAAGACACTTAATAATCAGTGATATTATCAATTTAACAACACTATTGTCTTCTGTAGAGCTGCTTCATTTGCTGTGTGAAAGAGGCTTTCTTTTACGGGAAAACATTTGTTCTCCTTTTCAGGGTCAAACTCTGATTCCAGGAGAAGGAGACACGTGCTGCTATTGTGAAGAGAAAGGTTTAACATGTTTGTAGCATGTTTTTGTCATCATAATAGCAGCTGGTAATTCAGTTTATGCTGAAGTCTGTTGTGTTGTCAGGTAATATCACCACTATCACGACGACTACACCAGTGGTCCTGCCAATTACGGTTGGACCCTCCACACCACCAGAGGGCCCTCCGACTGTGCCAACATACCCTCTGCCACCTGGAGGTCAGTTTCCTCCCTCCGAATCCACGCTTTCGTGATGTAATGCTGCTTTGACTGTCAGGTAGAAGTCAAAAGTGCACATATTGGCTGTAAAGGGGGCGCTCTTGAGCACCTTTCTGAAATCTACAATGACAAATGGGACAAAACCGTAAGTGCACATGAAGTGTGTCGTTCGGGACAGGGCCTAAACCTCATCAATAACGTTACAAAATACATCGGAGCAAAGAGATACTGACAACATAGTTTCATATTTAACATATCGTAATGTTGTAAAGAAGTTCAATAAATCAATAAATAGCGTCTAGTGTGTGTTTAATGTGTGGTGACAGATCGCTGTAGCTCCTCGTGAACCGATCATCTCTTCATACTAGTTCATTTATAGCATCAAATAAACATGAATGAACATCATGCTTGTCTACTTTGTCAGACAAAATGGCGGATTCAGGGTTATGTTTGGTTAGATGACCTGTCAATCAAACTATTTGCAAAGGCTCAATTGGCCACCAGTTGCCATTCGCTGATTGATCTATTTAATGGCTTTTAATAAACTTACATAATCTATAATTAAGGAAAATAACAATTAAATACTACTATTTTACTGTAGGATTTGCTAATGAACATGAATGTTATATTTTTTTGCATGAAGAAAATGACTAAAGAAAGACTATTTTAGATCTTTTAATTTTTTTGTTTTCTATTAAAATTAATAACAGTTATTGCAACTATAATGCAAAAAATATTTAGAATTGAGCTTGTGACATTAAAACGACAATTAAATGTATTTTATTTAATCATATTATTGCTTCTCTAATGCAAAATCATCCCTCAGTTGTAATATATGTAGGCCTACATAATGATATTTGTTAAATTGTTTTTAATTTATGCTGATTTTAATTGTGCATGTGACATCATTATTAATATGACAATTATTAATATTATTCAATCAAATCATTGCTGCTCTAAACCAAATGTTTTATTTATATATATATATATATATATATATATAATTTTACTCTGTATGTATATCTAATGATAATATTCGTTCAATTGTTGTGATTTTAATTTAAAAAAATGTATTTGTAAAATAAGCTTATTTATATATATATATACGTAGGATCAAAAACTACATGCACATATCATGAAAATCATTTAAATGCCTTATTAATTTTGAGAAATGTAAAATATTCACAACACATTATTTTGTAGTATAATTTAAATTAATTATAACAATAATTATTCATGTAATATAAATATATATTTGATTTGACAGTGTTTATGTGTTTATTTGCGCAGACTTCATCAGAATGATTGAAGTGTTTTCTGATATTCTGTGTGTTGTTTTATAGATGAGTGTTGGTCCGCTCTGGGAGTTCACTCGCTCCCCGCCACCAGCTTCAGCGCCTCGTCCCATCAGCCCGGCCACCCTCCGTCAGCGGGGCGTCTGCACGCGCGAGACCTCCACAGCGACCTGCAGGGCTGGAGCCCGGAGCCGGAGCAGTACAGAGAGCTCCCGGCCGGGACCCCTGAGGAGGGGGGGCACTCCAGCGGCCCCTACCTGCAGATCGACCTGCTCAGACGCTACAACATCACAGGTTCTGAAGATCACTTCAGATATTATTACGCCTTTTTTGATCATGGAATGTTTTGAAATAAACATGTAGTTCAGATAGTATTCCTCTAGCGTGTTCTTAGGTGGGTAGTTTCTAGGGTCTTCTATTGGGTTGATCAGGTGTTGCTAGGGTGGTCTGGGTGGTTGCTAGGATATTTCTGTGTAGTTTCTAGGGTGTTGCTAGGGTGCTTTAGCTTGTTGGTAGGATGTTGCTGGGTGGTTTGCTAGCGTGTTGCTAGGGTGTTCTAGGTTGTTGCTAGGATGTTACTGTGCAGTTACTAGGGTGTTGCTAGGGTGTTTATCTTGTTGCTAGGATGTTGCTGTGTGGTTACTAGGCAGTTGCAAGAGTGTTCTGGGTTGTTTCAAGGATGTTGCTGTCTGGTTGCTAGCGTGTTGCTGGGGGTGTTCTAGGTTGTTGCTAGGATGTTGCTGTGGAGTTACTAGGGTGTTGCTGTGTGGTTACTAGGGTGTTGCTGTGTGGTTACTAGGGTGTTGCTAGAGTTTTCTGGGTGGTTGATAAGATGTTGCTGTATGGTTACTAGGTAGTTGCGAGGGCGCTCTGGGTTGTTGCTAGGATGTTGCTGTGTGGTTGCTATGGTGTTGCAAGGGTGTTTTAGGTTGTTGCTAGGATATTGCTGTGTGGTTACTAGGGTGTTGCTAGAGTTTTCTGGGTGGTTGATAAGATGTTGCTGTTTGGTTACTAGGTAGTTGCGAGGGTGTTCTAGGTTGTTGCTAGGATATTGCTGTGTGGTTGCTATGGTGTTTTAGGTTGTTGCTAGGATATTGCTGTGTGGTTACTAGGGTGTTGCTAGAGTTTTCTGGGTGGTTGATAAGATGTTGCTGTTTGGTTACTAGGTAGTTGCGAGGGTGTTCTAGGTTGTTGCTAGGATATTGCTGTGTGGTTGCTATGGTGTTTTAGGTTGTTGCTAGGATATTGCTGTGTGGTTACTAGGCAGTTGGGTTGTTGCTAGGATATTGCTGTGTGGTTACTAGGCAGTTGGGTTGTTGCTAGGATGTTGCTGTGTGTTTGCTATGGTGTTGCAAGGGTGTTTTAGGTTGTTGCTAGGATATTGCTGTGTGGTTACTAGGTAGTTGCGAGGGTGTTCTGGGTTGTTGCTAGGATGTTGCTGTGTGGTTGCTATGGTGTTGCAAGGGTGTTTTAGATTGTTGCTAGGATATTGCTGTATGGTTACTAGGGTGTTGCTAGAGTTTTCTGGGTGGTTGATAAGATGTTATTGTGTGGTTACAAGGTAGTTGCGAGGGTGTTTTAGGTTGTTGCTAGGATATTGCTGTGTGGTTACTAGGCAGTTGAGTTGTTGCTAGGATGTTGCTGTGTGTTTGCTAGGGTGCTGCTCGGGTGTTTTAGGTTTTTGCTCGGAAATTGCTTTGTGGTTACTAGGCAGTTGCGAGGGTGTTCTGGGTGGTTGTAAGTACATTGCTATGTGGTTGCTAGGTAATTTCTAGGGTGTTGCTAGGGTGGTTGCCAGGGTGTTGCTAGGTCATTCTCAGCGGTTGCTTTGTCACTGTAATAAAATATGGCTGGTTCATGTACCTATATGGAAGAAGCATTATTCAAGATGATAATAATAGGGATGCACCACTAATAAAATAAAACTGTGTTGATTGTTTGTTTGTTTGTGTGTGGGGTTGCAGGCTTGTTGACTCAGGGTGGCGGCGTGTTTGACACGTTTGTGTCCAGCTTCTATCTGCAGTTCAGCAGCGACGGCCGTCAGTGGTACACGTATAAAGAGATGATCACAGACGCCAGACCCAAAGCAAAGGTGACGCATATATATATATATATATATATACTCTCAATCGAGGCTGAAATCTTAAATATGGAAATTTGTGTAATACTGGATTAGTTAAGCATAGAATATTTTGTTTCTTCCAGGTATTTCAGGGCAACAGTGACGACCGCGGTGTAGCTCTGGCCCGTCTGGACCGGATGGTGTCGGCTCGGTTCGTGCGGATTCTGCCTCATGACTTTCAGAACGGAATCTATCTGAGAGTCGAGCTCATGGGCTGCGCTGACGGTATCATTTGATTTTCCTCTACATTGCGAGAAAACAGGCCATCATTTATTCATCGTCATGCCGTTTCCCATTATTAAATCTAGAGTTTCACATCTTCCCCATCAGAGCACGAGGGGTCCACTCCCGCCCCGCCCCTGCGTCCCTGCAGAGAGAGAGAGTTCCTCTGCGGGAACGGCCGCTGTGTTCCTGCCGGTCCTCAGGGGGCGCTGTGTGACGGGCTCGACGACTGCGGGGATGGCACAGATGAGGAGAACTGTGGTGGGAACCAGTGTTGTAATCCAAATATTAGAAAACATATACGTGAAATTTAATAAACTGAAATGAACTACAACTAACTTCAACCACAGCCTTAGATGAAATCAACTGAAGATAAAAGAGATTAAATCTCTCCAGATCTGATTCAACAACTCCACAAACAGCATTTCCAGCTTCACTTATTACTAACTGGACTGACAAACTATCTGGGCACACTGTCAACAGACCACCTGCTCTAAATAAATCCACGAGGTACTAAAGTTTACTAATGTTTGCCAATTCACAAACAAAGCGTTACTCAAAAGCCTCGTGTGTGTATTCTGTTTACATGTGCGTTGGCGGTGCTTTTCCATACAAATACTTGGAATAGTTTGGTCTCTATGTGAAACAAATATGCTGGTTGTATTCTACTGTTTGAGGTCTTTTATATATGACACAAGTCTATCTGTTATGTATGATAATAGTACAGATCAAATTTTCATGTTAAAGGCACAATATGTAAGATTTTTTGATTAAAATATCCAAAAACCACTACAACACGGTTATCTTTTTATGGACTTGTGTACTTACATTATCCCAAATGTTTCCATGAAAGTTTAAATTCAGAGAAATAAGCATTTTTACCCAGGACACGGACCGTGTCACCTATCAATGACATCATATCCACGTTACCCTCGCTTTATGGTTTTATTTTGTAGAAATCATGGAAACGCCAAATACGGAAAAAAAAAAAATCGCCTTTTGTTGTCTTTAGGATATTGCAAAAAAATCTCATTCTTATTACTTTAAATGAAATGTGAAAAAAGTAAAGTATTATTAATTATGTGAAAAACCAATGAAATATTGTCAAATATCTGTGTATCATTTGTTCCATTGTTCTAATTTAAATAAGTAAAAAATGACTGCGGGACAGTAATGAGAGTTTAATGCAAATGACCACAAATAATGAGAATTACAAACAACTCAAAAGTAAAACATGATGCATTATTATAATTGGAATCTGAAGAGAAAATATAAATAATGTCACAATGCAAAACTCTTAATCATCCTTACATTTTCTCTGCATTTTTCAAATGAAGTATTTGTTTTCAGGAACTCGTCCGGCTCCCACCAGAAGTGGCGTGGTCTGCCCGTCAGGTCAGTTCTCCTGTCCTCCTCCGGGGGGCTGCATTGAGGCGGAGCGCCGCTGTGATGGAGTTCCTCACTGTCCCGATGGAGCGGACGAGAGGGACTGTTCGCACACTAATATTACCCACATCACCCCCACCGCCGCCCCGCTCAGGACGCCCAGCAAGACGCCCGTTACCACAGCCAGAGTTCTGACCACCACTGTGAGACTTCAGCCTGTTCAATCTGTTAACATCTGAAGACAAACCTGTTAATGTTGGGGTTCAAGCACGTAATTGTCAGGGTGTTTATTATTTTTCTTCTGCCGTAAAACTGATAGGTCTCAATTTGGGGAGAGGTTGACAGAGTATGACTCAGATTGGCCAGTAGGTGGTGCTACAGCGCGAAATGGCTCATAACTCATAACTCAAAACTGTTGACTCAAGACGAACGTATATATCCATTTTGAATTTTGTCCAAAATCTGCTTTTGCAGTTTTTTGCCTGATTGGGAACCAAACCAGCGTAGAAAGATTCTCTGGAGACTGAATATCAAAAGTTCGGTCGCGTCAAAATGTTCTAAGTGGGCGGAACCACTTTTACTAAAAAGGCTATAACTCTTGAACAGAATGATATATTTTCACCAAAATTGGTACACATGTGTATGAGTTCAATCTTTGGTCACGGTAATAAAATCGTGGGGACTGGACACTTGGTGGCGCTATAACATGAAAAAAAATGTGAAAACAGCTGTAACTACGCAACCGTTGGTCCGATTGACTTGAAAATTGGCATGCAGTGTCTTGGTCCAAGGAGCCACAATTGTTTATGAGGACATTGGCATATCTTGAAAAACATGGCCGCCAATGAAGTTTGAGCACCTATTAGAGAAGGTTATCGGAGGCCGATTGGAGCAAAACTCATGTTCGACTCATGGTCCTGTAAGAATTTTGAAAGAAATCAGCCACTAGTTGGTGCTAACGAGTTTTACACCTCTGTAATCATGTGGTGTTTCACACAGCCACACAATTTGCATGTCATTTGATAGATCTCTTCATACTAAACAACTTTGCCTCAAGAACCACTGCTGTCAATCAAATCGTGCATTAAATATTCGTAATTATGTAAAAAAAACTACTTTTGCGAACTAGTCCTACGTTTTTTGCCTGAAACAAACAAACTAATGCAGTACAATTCTCTGGACAATAGTAATAATTATTCAATAATTATATAAAAAAAGTTTAACTTTACCCTTTGGATTGCTATAACAGGGTCATTTAGAAAACGGGCGTGGAAAAATATACACAAAAGCCTATAAATCATAAACAAAAACTCAAAACTTCACGGAATTAGGTGAGTGCATATGACTCTAAAGAAGCATGGCAACTTTTATCGGACCACAGGTGGCGCTATAACTTTGAAAGCGCTTTAAAAACCATATATTTCCTATGATAAATTGCCTTATTTGGCTGTAAACGCTCTTTTCCTTCTATGATTTAAATGGTCACATGCTTGCCAAATAAAACATAATACTTTTTTACGCATTGCTTAAATTGCTTGAACCCCAATAATTGCTGCTCGCAACTGTTTATTAATGCATTCTGTTTGTTTTTTTTAAATTATTGAATTTTCTCTCTCTCTTTGCGTTCCCAAGGAAGCCGGACCCGGTCGGAGAGGTAGGAACTCAGAAGAGTCATTGTGGATGAATTCAATAAATGTTAATGGTCCTAAAACAGGCTTTATTTTCTTTGATCACAATATAACGAAATCATCGCATCATCAGGTGTCTGCTCTTCTGCGCTGGGATTGGAGGATGGGCGTGTCCATTATGGTCAGCTGACCTCGTCCTCGTACAGAGAGAATAATCCTGCGGACGCGGGCCGTCTCAACGTCGTGCCCAATGTGTGAGCATTTGTCATGAATATGTATGAATATGCATCATCATCATCCTGCACAAAGAATCCTTAAAAAATCAACCAGGGTTTTATAGCATTTAATTTTCCATCTAGCCTAATGTTTTGATGATATTGGTTTGTTTTGATGCTCATAATTTCTCCTTTAGTATGGTAATGGAGCCAGGATGGAGTCCGTTGCCTGGAGACCCTCATCCGTACTTCCAGGTGGATTTCCTGGAGCCCACGTGGATCTCTGGTGTGGTGACGCAGGGCAGTGAACGCATGTGGGGTTACCTCACCAAATACAGGCTCGCTTTCGCTTTAGTCGACAACCACTTCATCAACTTCACTGAGACCGGAGTCAGAGACTCTCCTCCGAAGGTAATCCAGGACGATGGCTGGGATTGAGATGAATGGAAAGTGAGCAGATGCATGAGTAGTCATGAAGTAAACAGTGAAATTTGTGTCAGGTGTTTGAGGTGAGGATGGTCGGTCGGACGCCCGTCACACGCTGGTTGGACAGACTGGTCAGGGCTCGCTTTCTCCGGATCATTCCTGTAGAGTTTCGTCCCACTTTCTATCTGCGTGTGGAAGTCCTGGGCTGTAGAGGAGGTTCGACTGGAGCTTCATTTATTATTCTTTTCAGTTTTCATCGCTTCTCAAGAGTCCAGGTCATATTTCATACCAAACAAACAAATAAGAAAAAAGTAATCATATTTTAATGACAATTATAAATAAATAGATTTTTATTAATTTAATTAATTAATTATTATTGTTATTATTAATATATATATATATATATATATATATATATATATATATATTTTTTTTTTTTAAATAATCTAATTATTTTTAAATGAATAAATAGCCAGAATTAATGATACTATGATTTATGCATGCAATATAATTTATAAATGTATGCATTTATTAAAATTAGTACATTTTAAATAATATTGTTTTCACATTCCAGTAATGTGAAATGAACTTAATTGGCATAATAAATATTTAAATTTAATTTTTACATTTAATTTAAATAAATAAAAATGATTTTAATATATTTTTTAAATAATAAGTTGTCAAAATTAATTATACTATGATCTATACATGCTATATAATTTAAAAATGAATACATTTATTAAATATGAAATATTTCTTTCACATTCCAGTAATTATCATGAAAACCCTAAAAATATTTAATTCCAAAAAAGTAGGCTTCGTTTACTTTAATCATTATATAATATAATATTTAATATATAATATTATGCATGATATCAAATCAACATATATATATATATATATATATATCTGTTCTTCTTGTCAGATGAGTTGGTCACCCCGAGTGGTGAAGTGACTACAGCACCACCTGGTGGACCGGGATTACAGAACCACACGGGACCAACAGGACATCCCGCTTACCATAACTACACATCTGGACCTCCAGGACTTCACACCAAGAGTCCACAGGACGGCAGCCCAGGAGTGGCTCCATCCACACACATCACAACAGCGCCACCTGGTGTCGGTCCGACGGGAGAACCGGGCGTTCATGTTCTGACCACACCCTACTCTAACAGGACGGGTGCGTGTTTCTGTGATTAACACGTCAGGTGCTGGCGATCACAAAAGTAAATGCTTTTCAGACTATTTTTTCCTTTTTTCAAGGGTTCTGGGACACATCTACACCCTTCGATGATGGTTTGCCCAGAGTTCTGTGTGTGGAAGGACAGTTTTCCTGCCGGACGTTCGGTTGTGTGGAAGCTGCGCTCGTGTGTGACGGCCGCGAGGACTGTCCCGACGGCTCCGACGAAGATCGCTGTGGTAAAAATTAAGCACACGCACGTTTAATTACATCAGTGTTCAGGAAGCTCCACAGAAACTGCATGTCAAGAAGGTGTAGATCCGGAAAAAAAGGATATAGAATAGTATATTTCAGAAAGAATAGTATAGGAAACACTTCTGAAAATGAGAAATTAAATAAAATAAGTTTAAGCTTGAGATATTAAAATGACTACGACTAAAAGTGAAATAAAATTATATTGAAGCTGAATGGAAATATTTAACACATTTATATTTATTGTTTATTGTTGTAATATACAGTAGATAATAAAATGACTAACAAAATGAGTAAAATTACAATGAATACTAAAATAAAAAAAAATAAAATAAAAGCTGATTCATATTATATTAATAGCATTAAAGTTTTTTAAAATATTTTATTTTTATCAGTGTTGATCTGGCACAGAAACAATGATTATGAAAAAATCAGGTAACAACATTAAACTGATGAATTTACTCAAAATATAAATGAATTTAAACTAAATATCCTGATTTCTATAACACAGTCAAATATAATTATGTAAAATGTCACAAAGGAGTCAAATAATTCTGTAAATTGTTTTAAAAAATGTTTTTTATGAACGGTCTGAAGAAATGTATGATTTTCTCAGCTTGCTCTACTGCAAAACTGCAAGTTAGTTTTTGCATTTTTAGAATAAAAAATAAATAAAAATACAAAAAAAAAAAAAATCTTTATTTATTTATAAAAAATTTTTTTTTTTTTTTACATTTTGAAGACGTTTGTCAGATTTTTCACCCTGTACTGTTTTGCATTTATTTTATAATTTTTCCCCCCGTTTTATTGTATTTTTTTATTTCATTATTTTAATTTTATTTTATTATTTCACATTGTTATTTATTTTTTCATTATTTTTTCATTTTATTTTTATGTCATTATTTTGCTTTTATTTTATTATTTTTCATTTTATTTCATTGTTTTTATTTTATTATTTATTTATTTATTTATTTTTATTATATTATTTTATTATTTTACAATATTTTTATTTTATTTATTTATTTTCATTATTTTATATTTTATTATTTTTATTTTATTTTATTTTTTTAAAAGATGTTATTATTTCAAGAGTATTCTCTCATTTGACTTTTGATTTTAGACTCTGATTTGAACGTGTTGACTCTCCTAACATAAAATACATTCGTTTACTGACCATGTGACGATGTTATCGAAGTAAGTCTCAATATCAGACTCTCTCCTCAGGCTCCGTCACGCCTGTCCCAGGACCCGTGCCCCCCTCTCAGCGCCCCCCGCTGCCCAAACGCTGCTCCTCCAAACAGTTCAGCTGCGGGAGCGGCGAGTGCGTGAGCGCCGAGAGGAGATGTGACCTCCACAGAGACTGTCCCGACGGCTCGGACGAGAGCGACTGCTGTGAGTCCACAAACACTGATCTCAGATCAGATTCAGGTGGATTGTGGGATTGAGAGAGGTCTGTTTGTGCCCCCAGTCGACTGTATTCTGTCTCCCTGGACGTCCTGGAGTCGGTGCAGCGTGTCGTGTGGTCTGGGATCGCTCTTCCGCCAGAGGAACATCCTGAGAGACGCCCGGCCAGGAGGTTCCTGCGGCGGAGCCCAGTTCGACAGCCGGCCGTGTTTCCTGCAGGCCTGTCCCGGTACGAACGGACCGCACAGTGTTGCTGTATCAACCTCAGAGGTTCGAGGCTTATTGCGTTCTTCTTCTCTGTGTCTCAGTGGACGGTCAGTGGTCAGGATGGACGGAGTGGTCAGGCTGTGACGTCCCGTGTGGAGGAGGACTGATGGTGAGGAACAGAACCTGCTCCAACCCTCCGCCCAAGAACGGTGGGAGAGACTGTGACGGGATGAGCAGACAAACACACGCGTGTCACACGCAGTCCTGCGGGCCGCACACGGACACACAGAGCGGTCAGACACTGACACATCACCATGAACACGCGCGCGTGATTGTCACGAGCTGTATTTGACCACAATGCACCTGTCCTGCTCTGCTGCAGGTTGCACAGGAGGAATGATCCTGGTGAACGAGTCGGACTGTTTGGCTGGAAACATGGAGGCGTGTCCCGCGACCTGCGCTGACCTCCACTCTGAGAGGAACTGCACCTTAAACTGCTCTGCAGGTACAAACACACCATTTCATCTCACACATGAATCATCACAGTGAGATCAGACCATCAGATTCTGTATCGCAGATGATTTATATAGTGATTTCATTTCATGTGAAATAAAATAAACACGGAAACTCTGGCAGAAATAAGAAATTACATTTTATAAATGATATATATTGAATAAATATATAGAAAAAATAATTCACAATAATTTATACTATTGATTATTTTAATAATATTTAATATATCATTTTATATAGGGATAGTAATAACAATAATCATAAAAATATATGCTGTTGAAATTTGAAAAGAAAATAATTATCGATCATTAATACTATTATTTATTTAATAATTTTTAATGAATTATTTTATATTATTTTTATAGTAATTAACAATTAATCATTATTATAGTGTTTATACTGTATATATATATATATATATATTAATTACAGAAATTTGAAAATTTGACAATTATTTTAATGCATCATTTTATAATAAATAATTTTTATAGCAATTATATAATAACATAATTAATAAAACAGTATATTAAATATGTTACTGAATTTTATATTATTTTTTATAATAATTAACAATAATCATTATTATAGTGATATGTATATATATTTACAGAAATGCGAAAAAGTTAAAATTCTTAATTATTTCAATGCATAATTTTAATAGTGATAAATAATTATTATAGTAAGTATATAATAATATAATTAAAATAATTAAATATTATTAAAATAATATTTAGTATTATTTGTTACAATTACAAATGTTTAATTTTAATAACGATAATATCATATAATTTTTTAATTGTTATTAAAATGTTAATATTAAATATTAAAATATTTATTACAAATAGTATATATATATATATATATATATATATATATATATATATATAATACATTTAATAAATTATTTTAATGTAGTGTTTTAATAATAAATAAGTATTACAGAGAGAAAGACCAGAAGATGTATGTGTATGTATTAAGTGTGTCTGGCTCTTTGGTTGGTTAGGATGTTTTTGTCCTCCTGGGCTCTTCCTGCAAGATGGACGTTGTGTCAATGCCAGTAAGTGCAAGTGTTTATGGGAAGGTTCGGTCATCCAGCCTGGACAGGAAGTCAGTAACAACAGCTGCAGCACATGGTCAGTAGATTCAACATTTCATGTATAAGCGCTTCTGTAATTCTGTAAATGCATGTCGTGACGTTTTATCCAATCATACAGTGTGTGTAAAGATGGACGTGTCACTTGCGATGACTCCAGCTGTGTCGCTCGCTGTGATTGGTCGGCCTGGTCCTCATGGACGTCATGTGACAGCAGCTGTGGGACGGGAATCCAGCACCGTTACAGGTGGACTGACTTATTAATGTCAAATCAATGACCCAAAAAAGTGGCAAAAAATATGACTAGATCTTCCTCATCACGTGTTTCCATGTTCCTGCAGATCTCCTCTGAGTCCTGTGGGAGTGTCGAGGGTCGAGCCGTGTGACGGCGACTCCGCCGAACCCCGCCGCTGCTTCACGCCCTGCTCAGAGGGTGAGTCTCAGGACAGGGTCAGGATTAATGCTTGTGTTACAGACACTAACTGTGACCCTTCAGGTCCTGACGGAGTGTCCTGGAGCGAGTGGACGCTGTGGTCCGAGTGCAGTAAGACCTGTTTTCATCACGTGGACGCTGTGGGACTGAGGCGGCGCTTCAGGAGCTGTAATCACACGGACTCTGGCGCCTCCTGTGGTGGAGACGTGGAAGAACACGAGCCCTGCAACGTGCTCCACTGCCCCGGTACATGAGAGACGCTCAGAGCTGAGAGGACAGGAAGTGATTGAGCTTTTTTGCTCTAAATTGCAAATACACACTCAGATCTTGATAATAACATAATAATAACAACGTTGTGATGGTGTGATTTCACTTGACAGTATACAGTCATATAAGTGTATATTCTTTCAAAAAAAAAAAAAATATATATATATATAAAACCCATTTTAAAATATCAGAGTAAAGACATTGATTTCAGCATCAAGCATTTAGGTTTGCAAATCAAGGATAACGAAAATTAAATTTATTATAATATTTTTATTTTTTAATCAAATATAAATGTTAAACTAAAAACATAAGCAAATTTGTTTAGTTCAAGTGCTAAAATGAAACTGTAAATAAAACAAAACTGAAATACAAATAAAAATATTTGAAACCTAAATAGTAATATTAAAAAAATCATAATTAGTTTATATTTATCTAAAATTAAAATTAAAACTGAAACATGAAAAGAGCAAATTCAAAATATTAATAAAAACTATAATATTTAAATAATACCAAATAACCCTGTTTCAAATAAAAATTATGTATTATTTGTATGTAATAATAAATAATTAAATAATTAATATATATTATATTGACAATAAGATAATACTAATATTAATAAAGTTATTATAGCAATTTGAAAATTGCCAGTAATTAATATCATTATTTATTTAATCATATTTAATAGATAGATTAAATATTAGATAATTATTATAGTGTTAATGATAATAAATAATTAAATAATAAATATATATTATTTTAACAATAATAATAATAATAATAATAAAAGGTATAGTAATTTGAAAAGAAAATAATTATCAGTAATTATTATTATTATTATTTATTTAATAATGAGATATTTATTATAATGTTAACAATAAGAAATGTAAGAATAATATTAATAATAATAACTATATATAATATTAATAATAATTATAATAGTAAAATAAAATATTTTGAAAAGCAAACAATTGTCAATAATTAATATTATAGTTTATTTAATCATATTTAATTTATAATTAGCTAATCATTATAGTGCTAATAATAATAATAATTCATATATTATAGAAGATTCATGACTGTAATTATTACTCTCTCGTGGCTGTAGTTTCCGGCGGCTGGTCGTCCTGGTCGAGCTGGTCCGAGTGTTCGTCCGAGTGTGACTCAGGCGTTCAGACGAGAGAGCGTTTCTGCAGCTCTCCTCCGCCGCTGTACGGAGGCGCCGACTGCCCCGGGCCACACATACAGACCCGCGACTGCAACGTCCAGCCCTGCTCCGGTACACGACGCCGCTAAACTCGCCGAAGCCTCTCGCTGACGTCTGCCAGTGTGTGTCTCTGAACTGAAACTTTGTCGTGCAGGTGTGTGTCCGGAGGGCATGACGTTCCTGTGGAAGCATCAGTGCGAGGCTCAGGGCGGCGCGTGTCCGCGCGTGTGTCTGGACGCCCTGGCGGATGTGGAGTGTGCCGCGGAGTGTTATGACGGCTGTTACTGTTCTGCCGGCTTCTATCTGTTCAACAACACGTGTGTGCCGCTCCACCGCTGCCCGTGTCTCCATGAGGGGGCGCTGTTCTCGCAGGGCGACAGTGTGCCTCATGACGGCTGCAACAACTGGTGACGTCCTGTTTCCTCTCTGTTTACATTCAGAAATCATCAAATTGATCAAAAGTGACAGTAAATACACAAATGCATCATCAGAATGATTTCTGAAGGATCATGTGACTCTGAAGACTGGAGTAATGATGCTGAAAATTCAGCTTTGATCACTGGATATAAATTATATTTTACTATATAGTGACATAAAAAACTGTTATTTTAAATTAAAATAATATTTCACTATTTTTACTGTATTTTTGATCAAATAAAAACAGCTTTGGTGAGCAGAAGAGACTTATTTCAAAAACATAAAAAAATCTCACTGACCCCAAACTTTTTAACACTTTAAATATTTTTTAACAAGATTTTCGCCATTATTTAACATTGTAAATAATATTTAAATATTGACTTTAAGTAGTTGTTATGATTTTTATGATTTGGTATGATTTGGTTAATTTTTAAAAGTATATTTTTTCCATATTACTCTGAAAGATAAAAGCAGATAAAATCATTCCTAATTTGAATAATTTCATTTTTAAATATTTAAATAAATTTTATATGAATTGTATGTTATATTGCAGGATACAGCTTTGATACGACATGTGGCTAAATATATATATATATATATATATATATATATATATAAATAAAAGTTTGTGTTTACATAATATATATGTGTGCTGTGTATACTTATTTTGCATATTTAAATACACACACATACATGTATATATTAAGATATATATATATATATATATATATACTATAATGTATATATATAGTTTGACAGTTAGTTGTGTTTCCTGACAGCACGTGTGTCGATGGACAGATGCGGTGTGGAACAGCGCCCTGCCCTGGTGAGTGTGACACATCACACCCTCCCTTCATCACAGTAGGTCTGGAAGCTGTTTTTATTCGTCCCTCTACATTCTGTTCTCAGTAGTTTGTGTACATTCTTTCCTGCAGTGGATTGTGGGTGGAGTGAGTGGACCGCCTGGAGCGCCTGCAGTCGGACATGTGACGTGGGCATCAGGCGGCGCTATCGTTCAGGAACCAATCCAGCGCCGGCGTTTGGAGGGCGCGCCTGCGAGGGCGACCGCATCGGACTGGACACGTGCAGCATCACGCCTTGTTTCGGTACTGTGATCACATGACTAAAGACTTTCTGCAAATATCTATTAGGAGTTCACAAAACAAACTGGATTATTTCACTAAAACCAATTTTACGGGTCATTTTTGTGCTGTCTGATGCGTCTCTGTGTTCAGGAGTGAAGGGCCCGTGGAGCCCGTGGTCCGAGTGTTCGGTTCCCTGCGGCGGCGGCTACAGGAACAGAACCAGAGGGCGGTTCAGGACTCACGGAACCCCTCAGCAGTTCAGCGCGTGTAACCTGCAGCCCTGCGGTGAGTGACGGACTAGTGCTTTCAAAATAAAAGTCCCACTTCTGATATATCGGCCAAACAGAATTCCAAATATCGGCCGATAAATCTGTCAACCACTACTAATAGCCACATCATACTGATCTCTCTGTGGTTTCAGGTAATGGAAGCACTTGTACGAACGGTCAGGAGTGGGCCGTGTGTGTGAGAGAGGAGCTGTTGTGTTCGGATTTGGGTTCGGACGTCCAGAGAGATGCCAGCTGCCATCCCGGCTGCCAGTGTCCCGAAGGCTCGGCCCTACAGGTGTGTGTGTGGTTCATTATATAACTTTTATGTTTTTATTTGTGATTGTATATCTGTGATGTGTGTGTGTGTGTGTGTGTGTGTGTGTTTTAGGATGGCGAGTGTGTGTCTCTGCCGCTCTGTCACTGTCATGTGGATGGAGAGCAGCACAAACCCGGAGCCACAGTCACCAAAGACTGCCACAACTGGTAAAACACGTCAAAACCATATTCATTTGAATCTGAACTCATTTTAATTAGTTTTTAAATTAATTTTAATAAGCCATAAAATCATTTCAAATATTAATATATTTTATTTTATTATTAAATAAAATATATACATTATTTATTTTATTTTAAAACAATTTCAACATGCAATTAACTATATATAATATGTAATATTATATAATTATATAATATAATATAATAATATAATAATTACTTTCGTTAATATACATGAATAATAATACACATGAATATATAAATGCATATAAGATGTTAGATAGATAAAATACCTTTTTAAAAGTCTTAAAACAATGAAAGATAAGCTAAATAATTTTATTCTAAAATATTATTTATTTTTAATAATTATTTTTATTATACTTTCAACAGTAATACATATTTGCATTAAAATGTTAATATATTTTATTGATAGATATAATGCCTTTTTTAATTTTTAAAAGTCTTAAAAACATGAACAAGAAATATATTTTTATTTTAAAATACAATTTTATTTTCCAATAATTATTTTTTTTATTATGCATTGAACAATAACACATATATGAATGTATAAATGCATCTAAAATGTTAATATAGTTTATAGATTAGATAATAAAAAGCTTTAAAAACATTGTAAATATAAATAATATATTTTAGTCATTTTTATTAATTATTAATAAATCTTTTTATTTAGAATTTTTGAAAATGTGATATTTTTCATCATGTATTTCACTCCTGCAGCACGTGTGAATCAGGAAAGCTGGTGAACTGTACGAGTGTGAAGTGTGACGGTAAGACTCCTGGAACTACGAAACACACTTGTGTGTGTGTGTGTGTGTGTGACTCTCTCTCTCTCTGTGTGTGTGTGTGTGTGTGTGACTCTCTCTCTGTGTGTGTGTGTGTGTGTGTGTGTGTGTGTGACTCTCTCTCTGTGTGTGTGTTTCAGTGGACGGCGGCTGGTCGTCTTGGACTCCGTGGGGTGTGTGTTCTGTGTCGTGTGGCGCTGGTCTTCAGTCGCGCTATCGCTTCTGTTCTGACCCGGAGCGTTCTGGGAACGGACTTCCCTGCGTCGGGCCGGACCGCGAGGACAGAGTGTGTGCGTCAGCGCCCTGCAGCAGTGAGTGAATAAAAGAGGAATCACACAATCCATCTTTTCATTAAGAAAAACAACAACATGATTTGCAAGACTGTGTCGGATCGGATTGTCCTGTTGTGTTTGAAGGACACGGAGGCTGGAGTGGCTGGACGTCCTGGACCGACTGTACGAAGTCATGTGGCGGGGGGGTGCGGAGCCGCAGGAGGGACTGTGATCGGCCAATCAGAGGGGGTGATGGAGACTATTGTGAAGGACTGGGAACTGAAGTTATCGTGTGTAACACAGACCACTGTCCAGGTGTGTGTGTGTGTGTGTGTGTGTGTGTGTGTGTGTGAGTGTGTGTGAGTGTGTGTGAGTGTGTGTGAGTGTGTGTGTGTGTGAGTGAGAGTGTGTGAGTGTGTGTGTGTGTATTCCCTACGTTATGGGGACCAAATGTCCCCACAGGTATAGTAATACTAGTAAATGTTGATCTTGTGGGACATTTTGTTGGTCCCCATGAGGAAACAAGCTTATAAATCATACAGAATGATCTTTTTTGAAAATGTAAAATAGCAGAACATTTTGTGTGATGGGTAGGTTTAGGGGTGGGGGGTGGGGGGGTAGGGGGACAGAATGTACAGTTTGTACAGTAGAAAAACCATTACGCCTATGGAATGACCCCAGAAAACATGAAAACACAACGAGTGTGTGAGAGAGTGTGTGTGTGTGTGTGTGTGTGAGAGAGTGTGTGTGTGTGTGTGTGAGAGTATGTGTGGTTGTGAGTGTGTGTGTGTGTGTGTGTGTGTGTGAGTGTGTGTGAGTGTGTGTGTGTGTGTGTGTGTGTGTGTGTGTGTGTGTAAGAGTGTGAGAGTGTGTGTGTGAGTGTGTGTGTGTGTGTGAGAGAGTGTGTGTGTTTTCACATGTATGCTAGATGTTAACTCTGAACTCTCTCTGTAGTGTCTTCATGTTCACATGTGCCAGGAAGTGTGTTCAGTGCCTGTGGACCCTCGTGTCCGCGATCATGTGACGACCTCACTGTGAGTACACGAATAAACCACTGAACACATAGCAGTGTTGTCAAAAGTAGCAGTACTTCGGTACCAAGTCCGTCTGTGATTGGCTACAATGATCTGCTTTCAATCGCTCTCGTGTGTATCTGTCCAAGCGCTCGGTGAACAGCATGTTTTTGAAGCGTTGATCTTTGTAGCCAATCACAGACGTATCTGTTGAGTGTGTGAACACAACGGCCAATCAGATCCGTTCAACAGCGCTAGGGGGAAATGCTTTGTATCGTCACATCAGATAGACAGATGTTGACAGTGTGTCGGTGTGTGTTCAGTACTGCGAGTGGCGCTGTGAACCGGGTTGTTACTGTACGGATGGGAAAGTTCTGAATTCAGACGGGTCGGAGTGTGTGGAGAGAGACGCGTGTCCCTGTCTGGACCTGCACACAGGACGACGAGTCCGACCCGGAGACAGCGTACGATCTCCAGACGGCTGCAACAACTGGTGAGAAACCAGAGATCACATGGAGCTTTGTTTACATTCATGTTGGATCATGTGATTCAGATGTGTTTGATCTCATTCCAGCACCTGTGAGGGAGGGAAACTCACCTGCGGAGAACATCCGTGTCCAGGTTTGTCACATCAGCCCGTAATAATCTCAAACGTCTCTGAAGGGGTAAATTGTGACGTGTGGTTGTGTGTGTCAGTGGACGGAGGCTGGTGCGAGTGGGCCGACTGGACGCCCTGTTCAAAGACCTGCGGGCTCGAGTGGGTGTCCCGCTACAGGAGCTGCGCCTGTCCTGAACCCAGATCAGGAGGAGCGCCGTGCTCAGACCAGCAGGAGGAACGAGCCGGACTGGGAGTCCAGATCCAGAGACAGCCGTGTCCATCCGTCTCCTTCTGCCCCGGTAATACAGAGACAAAACAACTAATACAACAGAGACAGGATTAGATCAGAATGAAAATCTCCATGTCATCCAAGATTCAGTGGAAAAGAAATGAAAGTTTTTGAGGAAAACATTGCAGTATTTTTCTCCATATAGTGGACTTCACTGGGGTTCAACGGGTCCAAATGTCAGTTTCAGTGCAGCTTCAAAGATCTACATGATCCAGACGAGGAATAAGAGTCTGATCTAGAGAAACCGTCGCACATTTGATACAAAAATAAACATTATATAGTTTTTAACCACAAATGCTGGTCTTGCACTGCTCTGATGCTCCACACATCACGTCATCACGCTGGAAAGGTCACGTGAAACACACAAAAACGATGTATTTAGGGACAAATTTTTGTTAAATACAAGATTTGAATCTTTTTACAGTCCTCATAGTTATTGTGAGTTTATACAAATAAAAGTAGAGCCTTTACAGTTTCGGATGATGTTTTACTCTTTTGTATGGTCAAAAATGGAGTTCTTACTTTCATAAACATCCTTTAAACATCCCTGATCTCTCTTTCTGTGTGTGTGTGTGTGTGTGTAGTCCACGGCTCCTGGGGCTCCTGGAGCTCATGGTCGGACTGTGACGCGTGTGCGGGAGTGTCTGTCAGGCACAGGGAGTGTAACAGCCCTCCAGCGCGGTTCGGCGGTCTGTCCTGCCTCGGAGAGAGTCATCAGAGCCGCGGCTGTCACGATAACGTCACCGTGTGTTCAGGTCAGCACTCTTCCTGACGTCTGAAACTTTTACACACTCCTGTTAGGTGGCACACTGACGTCTGCTGCTCTTGTGTAGAGTGTGGAGGTGGACAGGAGGAGTGGCCCTGCGGAAAGCCCTGTCCTCGCTCCTGCTCCGACCTGCACGGAGACACGGAGTGCGTGGACGCGCCGGGATGCCGCCGGACCTGCGGATGTCCCGGAGACACGCTGCTGCAGGACGGGGTGTGTGTGGACCGAGAGCTGTGTCGCTGTAAATTTCACAACATCAGCGCAGGTGTGGACACGCACAGAAGAGCAAATATTGTTTAAATTAGTGTTACTACACTATGTTCTTATTTATTCATATTTTTATTTAGTCTTGTTAGATTTTCCTGTTTTAATTTTGTTGCGTTTTAGTTTCAAATTAAAATATTTGAGTCATTTTTGTGTTCTTTAGTTATTTTATTATTATTTTTTATTATTATTTGTTCATTTTTAATATGTCCATTTAGTTTTTTTTTCATTTTTATTTTAGTTTTAGTAATTTTAGTACTTAATGTAGTTTATATTATATTTTATAATATTTTAAAATGTATTTTATGTTATATTTATTGTATTATTTTACATTATATTTATATTTTTTATTATATTTTTGTTATTTCTGTTAACATTTAATTTATTTTAATTAATGTAATTTATTTTGGTCTTTTTATTTTTGTTTCAATGTTTTTAGTTAATTTTTGTTTATTTCATTAGTATTTTTAAAAAATATGTCTATTTTCTTAATTTATTTCAGTTTTAGGTTTAGTAATTTCAGTACTTAAACTAAGTGAAAATGAGAAATTTTGCTTTCAAAAACATTAATATTTTATATATACAATATAATAAAATTTTATTTTGCTTCTGTCAACATTCAATTTATTTCATTTAATGTAAATGTTTTTAGTATTTTTAGTTTCATTCAAAGTTTTTAGTTAATTTTAGTTAGTTTTAGTCATTTTCTGTATTAGTTTTATTATTAGTATTATTATTTTTCAATATGTCCATTTAGTTATTTTAGTTTTAGTAATTTTAGTATTTCAATTTGAACTAAACGAAAATGAGAAATTACTAATATTTTTTAGTATTTTTTTTTTTTTTGTCAAGGTTTTTTTACTTAATTTTAGCTTAATTATTTTGCTATATTTTAGTTTATTTTATTAGTTTTTTAACTTGTCTATTTAGTTTTTACATTTTAACATAACATTTATTTCAGTTTTAGGCTTAGTAAATTTAGTACTTCCAACTTAAACTAAATCTTGATAACACAAATAACTAGTTATGTTTTTTAAATATTTTATTTTGTTTCTACTAACATTAAATATATTTCCATTAATGTAAATATTTTTTTAGTTTTAGTTAATGATAACATTGGTTTAAATAACTCAAAACGTCTCTAAAGTGAACCCTGAATAGGAGTTCTACACACTGAAATGACAGTCTTTCTTGTGGCACAGCTGGAATAGACACTGGGAATGTTTCCTGGGAGTGGCCGGGAACATCGGACTGGCAGTATGCAAATCCAGGAGAGAGCGTCATCACTGACTGTCATAACTGGTATCATATTTCATGTATATGTATCTTGTTTTGTGAATGAAGGCTGGTTGGCTCTGAAACAGATCTGTGATTGTGTCTCTGCGATCTCTCTAGTACATGTGAAGCAGGTGTCCTGCAGTGCGACTCACTTCCTGGTTGCTCTGTTGACGGCAGCTGGAGCCAATGGGCTCCCTGGTCAGACTGCTCCGCCCAGTGTGGAGGCGGGGTTAAGGTGCGGACGCGTCAGTGTGATAACCCCGCCCCTCAGAGCGGCGGCAGAGAGTGTGCGGGCTCCGGCCGACAGCAGAAAGTGTGTAACACTCACACCTGCTCAGGTGGGTCAGTGTGACGGATGTCCTTTCACATGTTCTGTTTTGGAAATCTCTGTATTCTCTATGATGGACAATTGCTCTTGTAGATTCTGGACCTTGGTTCGACTGGTCAGCGTGGTCAGCGTGCACCGTCAGCTGTGGTGGAGGGTCTCAGAGCCGTAGCCGGTCCTGCCGAACGCCACCCTGCTCGGGCATGAGACGCCAGAGCAAGACCTGCAACACACAAGTGTGTCTGGGTACGTCACACACTCATTCAGAAACACTTCCGGTAGGTTAATCTCGCAAAACTATTTCCCACCAAAATATATGACATTTATAAGTCCTTTTTTAGGTGCATTAAGATGGTGAGTGTGATTGGGGCTTAAGGTATGAATAAATAAATAATACAATTTGTATTTATTTATGTATTACTTATTTATTTGTTCTATTTCTTTGTTTATTCCTTCCAAGTATATTTTCAGGACCATTAAGAGGATCAGTGTGATTGGGGCTTGAGACAAAAATAAAATCCAAATATAAAATAAAATAATGCAAAATTAAGAAAATAAAGCATATTTTTAGGGCCATTAAAGTGATAAAATGATTAGGGCTTAATGCAAAAAGTAACAAATAAATAAATAAATAGTTAAAAAAATACACATAATGAAAAACCCTATTTTTCAGGAGTGTGTTTTGGGCTTAATTCATATATAAACAAATAAATAAATAAACAATGCAAAATTAGTAAATAAAGAGCGCAAAATAAATACATTTCTCATACTTATATCTTATTTCCTAGGGATAGAAACTTTAGAAAAATATGTAAATTTGAAATAAGTTAGTGCTAACCAGTATGCTAGATGCTATTTCATGCTATTTTAATTTTTTCGAGGAACTTCTGAACTTGCACACACGGACAGGATGTTTGAATCAGATGTGCTTTAATGGCTTCTGAATCCTGTAACATTTTTAACGTTACGGACACAGACCAGGATTTAGGAGATTTAGAAGCATCTTAAATCCTTAATGAAATCGGGGTTTTGTTCCCTGAAAGCATTTCGCCGTATTTTTTTAAATTAGCTTTGTTTTGAAGGAAGTATTTTAATAGCCCAGATTTATCCTGGGATTACATGAGGACCATTCCTCCGTGAGCGGTGGTCCGGTGACAGCAGGAAGTGCTCTCAAACAGGTTGTTCTGTGGATCTCAGTGACTGTAAGACACATCTAATACTCCAGTCAATGTGAAGGTCTCAGAGCTCCAGTCAAGGTTAATGCAGCGAAACGCCGGATAAGACAGCATCCTCATTTAAAAGTGAAATGTCCCAACATCCCCTGTGATCTTCTCTCCAAATCCCCTGTAAATTCAAATCAGCCATTCTTAGAGATATGCTATGGGAAAAGTTCTGTCCTTGAGCTTGATTTGAAAAGACTTGTGTATTTATTAACATATTTCAATATTTTAGCTAGTTTAAGTTATATAATGACTTTCAGGGCGTTTTGCCTTAAGTATATTTAAGTTTTTTCATGCACTGCTCAATTGTGAGATTTTGGGTTCTTCATAACGTGTTTTTTCAGATTAGTGAAAAGAAAACATGCAAAATAGACGTTTAGGTGTTTATTTTATTGCACTTGATCTATTTGCATCTGTATTTCAGTTACTGTACAATACATATCATTGAAGTCTGTGAGATTTTTCTCCAGATCAGCAGCACTTACATAAACCAAACTTTACAGTTTTATTCCTGACTATATTCTGAAGGTTTTTACCGAGGGGTTTGTTCACATAACATTCAGCTGATTTTATACAGCATTTTATTCCTAAGAACATGGCGAAAATTTCGTTTTTCTACCTATTGAGAGTTTTTTCTTATTTAATGAGTGATAAAAAGAGATATGCAAAATCCCTTCCATAAAAAACTTTAAGTCTAACATGTCAACAAAATAAAACAAAAAAATTGAGCCTGGCTTTATCCAATGTTTAGATTTATTTTTGGGAAATTTAGGCAAATGATGTGCATTTAATTAGATAATTTCTTATTTGCATATTTAAACATTGCATTTTAGAAAATTTATGATAAAATGTTTGCAATTGTAATCAATCAACTGGGGAAGTACTGTGTGGTGAAATCTATTAGTTAATTGGTAACACTTTACAATAAGGTTCATTAGTTCATCATTAGTTAACTACATTAGTTACCATAAACTAATAATGAACTGCACTTAAACAGCATTAATTAATTTTTGTTATTGTTAATTTCAACATTTACTAATACATTATTAAAATCTTGTTAACATTAGTTAATGCACAACAATGAACAACTGTATTTTCATTAACTAACATTAACAAAGTTTAATAAATACAGAAACAAATGTATTGTTCATGGTTATTTCACGTTAGTTAACACAGTGACTAATGTTAACTAATGAACCTTATAGTGTTACCAGTTAATTTTATACGCTACTCACCTGGAGTGTCAAACTGTTCATATACTTGTGATATGTAATTCCATTCATTCATATATATCTGTGTGTGTGTGTGTGTGTGTGTGTGTGTGTGTGTGTGTTCTCCAGAGGTGGGCTGTCCTCCTGGGCGTCTCTACAGGGAGTGTGAGCAGGGTGAAGGGTGTCCGTTCAGCTGTTCTCAGGTCAGCGGTCATGAGGGCTGTTACTCAGAGGGCTGTGAGGAGGGCTGCCACTGTCCGCCCAACACCTTCCAGCACAACGGATCCTGCCTTCATGTGAGTGCGCAATCGTGTCACATGACTTCATTTGCATACTGAAAGAACGCACCCCACTGGTGATGATCGCAAAGTACATACTTCAGAATATTTATTAAGACCACTACATTATAAACTGCATTCTGATAACAAACCAGTTTATTGTTAGCATTTTGATCAATTCATTAACCTTATAATATATATATATATACCAGTCATTTTTTGTGTAAGAACAGATTTGAATTGGGATGCAGTCTGGTTACTTTGAGTTCTCACTGTTTTTATTTTCTTAACTCTGTGTGTAAAACCATTTCAAAAAGCTGTTATTCTGAGTCCCTCTGATCATGTGTATGTAGGAATGTCCATGTCTGGTGGACACTGACTTCCTGACCTCTTTGCAAAGCGTGTCGGTGACCCCTGAGTTGACCCCTGACCTCCAGAACATCACCATCGGATCAGAGCTCATGTCTGGAGAGGAGCTGATGCACGAATGTAGTTCCTGGTAAAAGCAAATTACATTTACACTCCGCCTTTAATTCATAACTTTCTGTTTTTCAGTAATATATCCGTCTTTTCTGAAGCTCATGTGAACACGGGCTGTGGAACTGTTCTTTGGTTCCATGTCCCCGTGATGGAGGTCTGTCTCCCTGGGGCTCCTGGGGTCCGTGTTCACTCAGCTGTGGAGGTCTCGGCCAGAAGAGTCGCAGCAGAAGCTGTAACCAGCCCAGTCCTGCTCACGGGGGTCGAGACTGTGAGGGACCCCTGCTGGACACCGCCTACTGCCAGACACCCGACTGCCCACGTACATGCCAGAAATACTCAAATATGTTATTGCTAGAAATATGCATGATTATTTTGATTATACTACTATTAGAATACTGTTATTAATTACTTCATAGTAATGCAGTTCTTTACTGTCTTTACAGTGGTAACAGTTCCGACAGAGGAACCATCTTTACCAGGTAATGACTTGAAAATGTATTGGATTTATTTATTTATTTATTTAGTGAAATAGATAGATAGATCGATGGATCGATAGATCGATAGATCGATTAATTGATTAATTGATTGATAGATAGATAGATAGATTAATTGATTGATAGATAGATAGATAGATAGATAGATAGATAGATAGATAGATAGATAGATAGATAGATAGAACGATAGATCGATAGATAAATAGATCGATTGATAGATAGATAGATAGATAGATAGATAGATAGATAGATAGATAGATAGATAGATAGATAGATAGATAGATAGATAGAACGATAGATCGATAGATAAATAGATCGATTGATAGATAGATAGATAGATAGATAGATAGATAGATAGATAGATAGATAGATAGATAGAACGATAGATCGATAGATAAATAGATCGATTGATAGATAGATAGATAGATAGATAGATAGATAGACATATAATATCACTAAATAAATAAATAAATAAATAAATCATTTTTGGGGTGTGATGATACAGTTTGCTCGTGAGATGAGAAGATATAAAAAATTGTGTTCACAAGAATGAGACGATATTTTAACACTATTTTTAAGAAATCTTAAATAATGAAATAAATAATTGGAAAAATGTTCTTTTATTTGACTAAAAGTCACAAAATGTATAACAATTCAGGTGCATTTTGAAAAGTTTTAACTAATCTATTGCTGTCACTAACAATTATTTTGTAATCGAGTAATCGGTTGATTATTTTGACAGTTAATCAAGTTAATCTGCTTTAAAAAAAAAAGAAATATTTAAGTGATAATAGCCTTTAAAATGACATATTCAATAACAATGCTCCAATAATAATTGGTTCAAATAAAATATCAAAAACAAGCAATCATATGATTGTATTGATCAACACTGTTAAAATATGTAAGGCAAATGTGCATTGTATAATCAACTTTTGTACATTATGGATTAAAACAAATGCCTGCAGAGGGCGCTACAGCCCGGTGATTGTTACACTTTACAGCAGATCAAATCCTTTGGTAATATTTAAGTCAAATGTCCACTTCATCTTTAATATTTGGCCTCTTCTCTGTGATAGAAATGCCACTGTAATATCTTGAACAAGAACATGTGGACATATTAATATTCTATAATATGCTTCTGTCCGGCTCTAGACGAGGATGCTGGATTCTCCCAGTGGACAGCGTGGAGTCCGTGTTCCCGAACCTGCGGCGATCCGGCTTCTCCTGCTCTGAAGTTGCGTACGAGGGAGTGTGTTCATGAGCGCTGCTCTGGAAAGAGCCGACAGGAGAGAGTTTGCAATCTGCCTCAGTGTCCCGGTGCGTCTCCCCTCGTCACATCCCTCCGAAAGAAGCTGCTGTTTCAAATGCTGTTCTTTAAGTTAGGGCAAAATTACTGTAAACTGCAAAAGCAGTACATGCACTACAGCACCTTTTTGCTCATGTTGGCTGGTTTTGATACTATGATCATATGTTTTGTCTGTCAGATGGCGGCGTGTGTCAGGGGTCTGACTGTGCGCACAGGAACTGCTCCTGGATGATGTGGGGCGACTGGAGCGCCTGCTCTCGCTCCTGCGGCGTCGGTCAACAGCAGCGCGTCCGGACCTTCCTCGCCCCCGGCGTCAACGGGACCTGGTGTCCGGACATCCTGGGCGGCAACGTGGACAACCGCTTCTGTAGTATTCGGGCCTGCCGCGGTGAGTTAAAGAACATTTACGAACATATCCTCAAAACAAGGATCCACTCCTCTGAGAAACATGTGTTGTGTTCAGTGGACGGAGGCTGGTCTCGCTGGAGCTCTTGGTCCCGCTGCGATAAAGCCTGTGGCGGCGGACGCTCCATCAGAACCCGCTCGTGTTCCAGTCCTCCGCCCAAAAACGGAGGCCGCAAGTGCAGCGGAGAGAAGAACCAGGTCAAACCCTGCAACACCAAACCATGTGGTACGACGTCAAGCATTGTGCTGAGGCTGTGAGAACACTGTCACACACTAAAATATTCACTGGGAAATAATGCAGGACGTAACTTGATTTTATCCATCAGGGTTTGATTGTGTCATGAAAGCAGGCTTTGGTATTATTGGTTAATATTAGAAATATTATAAAGAAGCCATTACAGTTTGGTGGAAGATTATAAAAAAACTTTTTTTTTTTTTCCTTAAACAAGGTCCATTTTGAATTTATAGAGATTTATCAAGCATTTTTACCCTGACATGTGAAATAATAGTCAGAAAAATGGAACAGTTTATTGAACCTTTAGACAAAATCTATTTTATGCTTTTTTATCATATTTAATCAGACTCATATAGTGAGAATATGCAGGAAAAAACACCTTAAATTGAGCAAAAATGTGCAGTTTGGTACAGATTCTGAGATTCTGATCAATCAATGAGATCTTTGCAACATACTACTGACATAAAATGCATATAAATATGAATATCTGCCAATAATATATCTATAATAATATATATAATATATATAATAATATCTAATAAAATTTAAATGCTTTATGATCAAATCTCTGTAGTTTTAAAACATATAATGCAATGCAAAACAGAGATGAACAAATAAACCTTCCTCAAAAGATGATGATCATATTTGATACTGATGATTTTAATAAAACATGAAGTATGGATAAATAAGTAAACCAGTAAGTGTTCATTTTGAAATATTACTAACAATATCACATAATTATTCTTATGTTTACTTGAAGATTTCACATTAAAAACACGTGAAGCACAAGCTGAAGGAGGACGTCAGTACGATTCTAGTGTAAAGCGTGAGTCCGCCGGCAGCAGGACTGCAGTAGATTGTGTGCGACAGGTTTCTCAGATCATGTCGCTCATTTAGAGGCCTGCGTATCAAATATGTCTGAATTTGTTGTGTATTTCCCTCAGATGATGGCAGGTGTCCTCCAGGGCTGGAGTTTGTGTCCTGTGCCAATGAGTGTCCACAGCGCTGCTCGGACCGTCAGCAGGGCATCGAGTGCCAGACCAACACCGAATGTCAGCCGGGCTGCCGCTGCCCGCGGGGTGAGAGCGAGAGAGAGAGCCGCAGCGCTTCAATGAAGCAATTCACCTAACTTTCACTAAATAGATAAAAATACATAATAGTAACTGACTCAGTTTTGGTGGGAAAAAATGTGCACCAGCTCGCTAAAATGATACAAAATAGATGATGCAAAAAAACATCATTACATTTAAAAATTATACTTATTTTATTGTAGTTATTTTAGTATTATTTATATATTTTTCTAGTATTTATTAATGTTTTTCAGTTTTAATTGACTCATTTAGGTTAGTGATTTTTATTATTTTTTTTAGAATATTGTTTATTATCAATATTATCCTTTATTTTAGAATATTTTAGAAATGTATTTATTTATTAAAATTAATTAATTTTTTATTTCAGTTTTAAGTTTTGTATCTAATATTTCTTTTGTTTTATTTCATTAGTTTTAGTTTACGGTAACATACATATAATTAAAATGATATATGTTTAGTGTTTCATTAAGCCCTGCTGCTAATATCCCTTTGTTGGGTTAATTAAGTTGTAAAGTACTATATATTTTGATATTAATATTTATCACAATAATCAAATAGAATTTCTTAACCTTTCATAACTGTATCCTAATATATTTTTTATCTATTTATTCATTTGTGTGTACTGTATCAGCAAATAGGGGTGAAATTTTGCACTTTTTTCCCAATTTATGCACCAGTGCCTAAACAAAATTGTTTTTTATTACTAATGGCTTCCTAAAAACTTAGAGTTAAAGGGTGAATATTAATGCTCTGAGGGTCAAAGGGATGTTTCAAAGCCGTGTTTTCAGCAGTGTTTTTGAGACGTCTCGTGTTGTGAGTGCAGGTCAGCTGCAGCAGGACGGCAGGTGTGTTCAGGTGTGGCAGTGTGACTGTCTGGACGCGTGGGGTCAGAGCTGGGCCGCGGGCAGCACCCATCAGGTGGACTGCAACGACTGCAGCTGCGCAGACGGAGAGCTCACCTGCACCAACCGCTCCTGCGCAGGAGACAACAGCTGCGTCTGGAGCTCCTGGTCCACCTGGGCCTCCTGCAGCGCCACCTGCGGCCCGGGACGAAGGACGCGATTCAGGTGGGACTTGCGGTCAGCGTCCAGCACGGAGGCTCCGTCGATGCAGAGTTTTGTGAATATGTTTTTCTGTTTTCTCCAGATCTCTGGTTCCTGAGGACGATGGTGTGAACTGCCAGTTTGAGGAAGTCCAGCACAAACCATGTGACCCCGGCCCGTGTCCCCCACTGTGTGTCCATGACCAGCAGGAGCTGTCTGTCGGAGACACCTGGTCAGAAGGGGAATGTAAACAATGGTGAGACGCTGACAACTGACTGTCTTCACAGGAATCATGTTGAAGTTTTAGCAACATTTTATAAAATCATGAGAGAAAACAGACATTTAGGATTGTGAAAACTTCTACAGAAACTGTGTGTGTTTTCAGCACCTGCATCCCTGAAGGAGAATACTGCCAAGATATAGACTGTCAAGGTGAGTATACGATTTTTACAAACATTCATAATTCAGATACATTTATTTTTGTTTTCATGTATTATTTATAATGTATATATAATACATATATATATATATATTATTAATTTATTTTAAGTTATTACTTTGTAAAAAATATGTTTTTATTTATCATAAATTATTTTTTATCATAATTTATAAATGATTGTATTGTTATTTTAGTTTTATTTATGTATTATTTTTGTATTTATTAATATTTTACTTTGGCTTTTGTTTTTATAATTTAAATTTTCATTTTAATTTTGTTTAAATTTGTATGTACTTTTGTCATTTTTATTAGTTTTGGGGCTTTCTTTTAGAATATTTCTATTTAGCTTTAATTTATTTTCATTTCAGTTTTAGTATTTTTAGCACTATTTATACTACTATTCTTATTTTTTTTAAGTTTAAGTTTTGCATCTCATATATATATATATATATATATATATATATATGCATATATACAGTATATATATTATTTTAGCTTTATTTCAATTACTGGAAATTAGTAATAATCAGTATAAATACTTTAATTATTTCATAATTTTCAGGTCATTAAAAAAGAAATTTAAAAGTGTATTTTTCTAGTTCTGCCCAGCTCTAAAATAATTCATCAGCTATAAATGACTTTTTATGAGTACAATCTCTATTAAATCACTTTGCTGAATTCATAAACAGTGGGAAAAGTCACAGAAATGGTCTGACTTGTGGGAACCATGAGGAATCCATTTCTGTATTTCCTCATAAAGCAGTCCAGATTCAGCTGATTTTCTGAATGAATTATTGCATTAGTGGACGGTGGATGGACCCCGTGGTCTGTGTGGTCGGACTGTCCCGTGACGTGTGGCAAGGGTAAACAGATCCGCAGCCGAGCCTGTATCAACCCTCCACCGCGAAACAACGGCACAGACTGCACTGGACCCGAGAGAGACACCCAGGACTGTCACGCTGCTCTTTGTCTTGGTACTGGAGTAGACCTTTTCCTTTCAGCATCATTTTAATAAACTACAGTCAAAGTCACATGGTCTGTTCTGAATGCTGGTCATCTTCCACATATGATTATCACATCTTGACCTCTGGTTCTTCCAGATGACCTTTGCCCCTGGTCCCCGTGGTCGCCGTGTTCGCGCAGCTGTGGCGCTGGCGTGATCTCCAGACGACGGCAGTGTGTGTGTGAGGAGGACGGCGATCACGCGTGTCCTCCGGAGCTCCAGAGGGACGGCGAGGAGACGCAACTGTGTTATAAGAGACCCTGTCCGGGTAAACCACACAGTGTCATCATTTCTGAGTTATAAATGAGTCACAGAAGTACTGGGATAAAAGTTTATAGTTCGGATATAAACACTGATGTCAAAGTAACATGACGCTTCAAATATAGATTGTAACACTACATCGTTACACCAGTTGGTGGCGACAAGTGACTGTTTAAAAAAGTATTTGTCATTGAATCTTTCGTTAAGGAGATTCGTTTAAAAACGCTGATTTATTCAGTACTGAAGTTTTTATGAGCGAGTCATTGAATGATTCACTCAACCTGATTTTTTAAAATAATTCATTCAGATTAATTAAACATTTTATATAGACTGCAGCAATTAACATTTTATCAGAACTTCTAGTAAATTGCATGTTATTTTGTTTAGAATCAGAATCATGATCTCTATTTGAAACAAAAAATCGGAATTCTCAATTTATCCAGAATCGTGCAGCTCTAATGTATGTAAATTGCTATTATGTGCATTTGTCATTTTTATTAGTGTTATATATTTTTTTTTATAATATTTATATTTAGCATTAATTTTTTTTTATTTCAGTTTTAATTTTATTATTTTTATTACTTCAACTTATTTTATTTCAGTTAGTTGTGAAGGCAATGTTTTGTAATTTTTTTTGTTAAATTTTGTATTTAATATTTGCTATTTTTCAGCTTTATTTCAATTACTTTTTAGTTAACATTAAGAATATACATAATAATTTAAATGATCATTTTTTTACTGGCTATTGACAGCATTTTCTGATTTATGGAGTGATCAAAAAGACATGAAACAAAAATGTTGAATTTTATTTTATAAAACTGATAATGTATACATGCATGTTTAATTAGATAATGCCTCATTGTCATATTTACACATAAAACTTTAATGTCTTAATATACTGTACTTAACAAATAATTCATAACAAACAAAAATAGGAATTGTCAACATCGATGTGTTCCTCGTTCTGTCCGTCAGCCTGTCCGATGTCTGAATGGAGTGTGTGGAGCGATTGTTCCTGTGTGTCTCAGTATCAGCAGCGGTTTCGTGCGCCGCTCGTCTCAGCCAGCAGGGGGCAGCGCTGCAGTGATCTTGAGAGGCAGAACCGACCCTGCACACCTGACAACTGCCAAGGTAAGCCTTAGAAACAAAGTACTTCACACTGTAATACCACGGTACTTTGACAAAAAGCGTGGTACTGAGTGATTACCATATTCAAATCTACACTACAAACACAGTGTATGAAAGGCAGTTCAACAAGAATCAGTTTGAGTGATATTTGGTGCTGTAAAGGGATCTATTTTGCCCTTTTACAAAGTCTTGATGTTGTTTTTGGGCTCTAATAGATTGAATGTTGGTTATTTTCCTCATTGTTGCAGCTCCTCTCTTCGCAGTCTGTCAGTAACGCTCCGTTTACTTCCTGTCTCTATGAAGCTCCTCCTTCTGAGAAGCACAGTGTGCTCTGATTGGTCGGCTGGAGCGGTGTGTTGTGATTGGTGTTTAGGAAATACCATAACCGCCAGGTTCAACACACTACTGACTAACTCAAGCAGGCCCCGCCCCTTTATTCTGCGCATGAATTATTTAAATGAGGAATCTGTTTCAGGGAGTTCAGAAACACTGATATAGAGAAGAACTGGAACTTTCCAGAGCTTTTTCATGTATTTCTGTCATCGAGCTGTTTGTTTGTTCATTTAGTACTTAAAATCAATGTTTTATTGATCTGTGTGTCTGTTAGACTGTGAGAAGCCCTTCCTGTTCTCTGAATGTGGATCTCCGTGTGAGAAACACTGTGATCTGTTGGGTCAAACACACACGTGCTCGTCCCGTCAGAACTGCACCGCCGGCTGCTTCTGTCCTGAGGTTCGTCCTGCTTACAGTAAACATCTCACTCCAATTCACTTCAAGATTTTCATTAATACTTTACAAAAAGGCCTCATTTAGAACGAGTAAGAAATACATATTTACAGCGATTAATCAAATACAATTCTTCATTTTTTTTGTTCATTTTAGTTCACCGTGTATTAACTGATGTTAAAGGATTAGTTCACTTCACAATTAAAATTCAGGAAATTTTGTTCATTGTTTGTTCAGGTAAACTAATGTAAACATATTCAACTTCTTGTAAAGTGTTTCCAGATTCTCCCATTAAAAAATAGTGACTAAATAAGTAATTAAATGCTAAAAATTTTTTCTACTTAACAAATGAGAACAAATGTATTTCTAGATACGGTAATTAAATTTGAATTGAGTGATTATTCCGAGTTGTGTCTTGTTTCAGGGTCTCCTGCAGCAGAACGGATCATGTGTCCGTCCGGATCAGTGCGGATGTGTCCACCTCCTTCATGAGGGTTCAGACAGACCCGTGGCCCTCACTGTCCCGCAGGGGGCGCTGGTGACCGTGGGCTGCAGTACATGGTGAGAGATCTATCTATCTGTCGTTCTATCTATTTATTTATCGTTCTATTGTTCTATCGTTCCATCTATCCATCTATCCATATGTCTGTCGTTCTGCTGTTCCATTGTTCCATTGTCCCATCGCTCTATCTATCTATCTATCTATCTATCTATCTATCTATCTATCTATCTATCTATCTATCTATCTATCTATCTGTCGTTCTATCTATCTATCTATCTATCTATCTATCTATCTATCTGTCGTTCTATCTATCTATCTATCTATCTATCTATCTATCTATCTATCTATCTATCTATCTATCTATCTGTCGTTCTATCTATCTGTCGTTCTATCCATCTATCTATCGTTCTATTGTTCTATCTATCGTTCTATTGTTCTATCGTTCCATCTATCCATCTATCCATATGTCTGTCGTTCTGTTGTTCCACTGTTCCATTGTTCCATCGCTCTATCTATCTATCTATCTATCTATCTATCTATCTATCTATCTATCTATCTATCGTTCTATTGTTCCATCTGTCTGTCTATCTATCTATCTATCTATCTATCTATCTATCCATATGGCCGTCTTTTCGTTGGTCCATCGTTCCATCGTTCCATCTATCCATATGTCTGTTCCATTGTTCCATTGTTCCATCGTTCTATTGTTCTGTCTATTCTATCGATTGTAAACATCCTGTCTTATGTTTGTGTTTCAGTCTTTGTCATGACGGCTCTCTGCAGTGTGATTTACAGGAATGTGAAGGTATAACTCTTCTATTTATAACTGTATAACCATATTCATGCACGAGCGTCCGTAGATTACTCTCAGATCAGATCATCTGAAATCTAATAATTTTTCCGTCTGTTCATTAAATCACGATCTCTCTCTCTCTTTCTCAGTGATGGTCAGTGAGTGGTCAGAATGGACCTCTTGCTCTCCGTGTATCCCAGCATCCTCCTCTCTCTCCAGCGTGGACGCTTCAGGTCTTGTGTCCGTTCAGCGGCGGTTCCGAGCCTGTCTGGATGTGGACTCTGGGCTGCCGGTCAGCGGGAGAGAGGGCGAGTGTGATGAAGAGCTGGAGGAAGAGAGAATCTGTCCGGAGCCTGACATTTGTACCGGTGGGTCGCCATAGTAACACTTCATCAAACGCTTCCTGTGTGGTACTTTCAAACGTCTGACCGGCATCAAAGCAGTAACCAAAGGGCAGCGGATCCGGGGTGGGCGGCATTGAACCGGACGGCCCCTATAAACAAAACACCTTCACACAGGATGCAAATGTATCTGCATCCAATGACGTGGCTTGGCTCATGAATATAAATTAGTTGACGTGAATCTGGGTTATTATTGTTAAGTAAATAAATTAAACTTGAATAGTTTTATTTAAAAATAAATAAATAAAAAGTGTAAATATAAAAATAAAAGCTAAATAATACTAAAATTATAATTAATAGTGCTGATGTGAAATGGCTATTCCAGGAATGTCATCTTGACCTTATTAATATTCATGAGGTCTGTTCTCAGATCTGTGTCACTGGAGCTCATGGAGCGGCTGGAGCGTGTGTAAAGACCCCTGCAGCGGAGGATACCGGCAGCGAGAGCGCCGACCTTTGACCTCTGACCCCGGACCACACTGCAAGAACCTGCAGACGCAGTCTCAGAGCTGCAACACGGGGCTCTGTCCTGGTACACACATATGCACCTCATTTATTTATTTATACTGTTATTACAACAGAACATTATGTTAAAAAATTAATATCCAGAAATATATGTGTGCTTATTTATTATTTTATTTATTTAATATGTGTGTAATAATTATATTTTTATATATTTATATTAACATTCAGAAATTACTTTATAAATGTTTATAATTATTTATGTAATTATATATAATAATTTAATTACTGGTAATATTAACTGTCTAAATAAATGTATAGATATATTTGGAAATGTATGTGCTATATGCATACATTTTTGAAAATATTTTTATATATATTTATAAAAGGTGTATATATATATATATATATATATATATATATATGATATATATAATAATTTATGTAATTAAATGTGTGTGCATATATATATATAGATATATATATATATATATATATTTATTTATTTATTTATATTCAGAAATAAAATTTATCATCATGTTTTTACATAATTAATGATAATATTAATTGTCTAAATTAATGCATTTATTTTTTTTTTATATACTATTTTTATTTATGTCCTACTGTATTATATATTTCCCATTATATATTTATTTATATATAATAAATATATAAATCTGTATTAACTATCCAGGACCACAACTATCACTTTTATAATACTTTGATTAAGTTGAAAATGCTTTGAGTAATGAACAGAAAAAATGTAAAAAAGTGCAGAGATTCGGTGTGGACCTCCTTATAGCTCATTTAGTGTTCATGTAGTAGCCATATGTGACATGTGCATCCAATCACAGGTGAGCATTGTGAGGACAGAGGGCGGGTCTATGACGACTCCTGCGCCAATCAGTGTCCCCGCAGCTGCGCTGACCTGTGGGATCACGTCCAGTGTCTGCAGGGCTCCTGTCACCCAGGTATCAGCGTTACTCTGACCTCTGCCACACGTGGACCAATGAAACGGGAGATATGAGTGTGTTTCCTGTGCCGCAGGGTGTCGGTGTCCAGACGGCCGGCTGCTACAGGACGGAGGGTGTGTGCGAGTGGACGAATGTCGCTGTGGGGTCCCAGTGGAGAACGGGACTCTAGAGATCCGACCCGGAGAGAACATCACCGTCAGCTGCAACACCTGGTCAGAGGACACTATTATTTATAGATCAGGTTTAGGTTCAGGACGTCCCTGATGGGAGGATTTGTCAGATTTTATTTATGTCTGGGGACATTTTTCTGAAATATTGTCCCAACGTTAAAGATACGTTAAACACACACATATTTACAGAACTGCACAAATGTACACAAACAGTTAAGAGCTCATAATGATCCAATTTTTACTATATGAACATTAAATAGGAAAAAAATAATAGGATATTAATATATTAATTTTTTTTACAATTATTTTATAAATATATATAATTGGATTAATTCATAAAATTATTAAAATATAATAAATAATATAATAAACTATTTTTATGTTTTTATATGAGCATAAAATACTAAATATATAATAGTATATAAATAAATACATATGTTGAATTTTACAATTATAAATATGTATACATGTATTAATTCATACAATTATAAATAATATATAAACTAACCATTCAAATAATATAATAACAATAAATATTTTGTAATAAATTAATCTGTGTATATAAAGCAAATGCACACAATTAATATATTATTTGATATTATTATGATCCAATTTTTATTGTATGAACATAAAATAGTAAACATATAATAGCATATAAATAAATATATTATTTTTTACAATTATTTGATATATAAATATATATATATATATATGTGTTTTAATTCATAATATGAATAATATAATATAATATAATAATATAATATAATTTAATATATAAATAGTATAATATGAAAATAATATAATAAAAATAAATATTTATTTATTTACCAGACATAAATATTTTTTAACAAAAAATGTATAAATCTGTGTGAATATAGACACTATTTGACATTATTTTGATCGACTTTCTAGTGATGGTTTGACTGAATTTGTGAGGATGTTTTTGTCTGTGCAGTGTGTGTGTTAATGGCTCTCTGGCGTGTATGGATCGGGAGTGTCCGGTCTACGGTCCGTGGGGATCGTGGAGTGAGTGTTCGGTGTCATGTGGGACGGGACAGAGGACACGCCTGCGGTCCTGCACACACACGACCGAAGGACCGTCCTGCACCGGCACCGTCCAGAGTGAAAGCTGCTCACCGTCGCCCTGTCCAGGTCAGCCAATGTGACCGTGTCGTTTACAGTGCATGTTTACTTACAAAATCCATGCTAAATTAATTTACATAAACATGTACGGGTCCCGTTAGTCGGCTGTGTGGTGAGCGAGTGGTCGTCCTGGAGTGACTGCAGCGCCTCCTGTGGTGGAGGAGTGTCACTGCGCAGGAAGACGGTCCTACAGCAACCAGAGCCTGGGGGTGTGACCTGCCCCGTACCCCTCGAACAACACACCGCCTGCAACACGAACAACTGCCTGCCCGGTACAGGAAATACATCTATACACACTCACACTCACTCACACTCTCACACTCACTCACACTCACTCACACTCACTCACACACACTCACTCTCACTCACACTCACACTCACTCACACTCACACTCACACTCTCACACTCACTCACACTCACTCACACACACTCACACTCTCACACTCACTCACACTCACACTCACACTCTCACACTCACACTCACACTCACTCACACTCACACTCACACTCACACTCTCACACTCACACTCTCACACTCACTCACACTCACTCACACTCACTCACACACACTCACACTCTCACACTCACTCACACTCACACTCACACTCTCACACTCACACTCACTCACACTCACACTCACACTCTCACACTCACACACACTCACACTCACACTCACACTCACACTCACTCACACTCTCACACTCTCACACTCACTCACACACACTCACACTCTCACACTCACACTCTCACACTCACTCACACTCACACTCTCACACTCTCACACTCACTCACACTCACACTCTCACACTCACACTCACTCACACTCACACTCACACTCACACTCTCACACTCACTCACACTCACACTCACACTCACACTCACACTCTCACACTCACACTCACACTCTCACACTCACACTCACTCACACTCACACTCTCACACTCACACACACTCACACTCACACTCACACTCACTCACACTCTCACACTCTCTCACACTCACTCACACACACTCACACTCTCACACTCTCACACTCACACTCTCACACTCACACTCACACTCACTCACACTCACACTCTCACACTCACACTCTCACACTCACTCACACTCTCACACTCTCACACTCACACTCACTCACACTCACACTCACTCACACTCACACTCTCACACTTACACTCTCACACACACTCACACACACACTCACACACACTCACACACACTCACACACACTCACACACGTGAAGTAGAAGCCTGACAGCTGAACAAACTCAAACACAATTAATGAGAGAGAAACACTCATGATGTTCCACCTATAAACCCTTCAAACACTCATACAGGCTGAACATAAAACTCCTGTGAAGTGTTTATAATGTCATAAAACATGACAGCACACGCTCATAACTCCAACTGTACGTGTTGCTTTGCTCGCATGAATTGCATGAAGAAATATCTTAGTCAAAATCACAAGAAATTTTTTTTAGGATAATATTTACCTCCTAAATTCATATTAATGTGATGCAAATAAAATCCCATGATTTCAGAATGAAAATTTAATTTCAGTACACAAATTAATGAGTCCTTTTGTGCAGTTTTTTTTTATCAATAATAAAAATCAGATGTGAATGCGCTCAATTGACCCTTCGCAAAGCCCCGCCCCCTTTAGTTACGGTTGCTATGTCCAACAAGCCATGCGCTCTCATGCCACACATCATGTTCTCACGCAGTGAGAGGACACTGACAACGTATGAAACAGTTTCATATTTAACATATTGTAATGTTTTAAAGTAGTTTAATCAATAAATAGCGTCTAGTGTGTGTTTAATGTGTGGTGACAGATCGCTGTAGCTCCTCGTGAACCGATCATCTCTTCATACTAGTTCATTTATAGCATCAAATAAACATGAATGAACATCAGAAGGAATGTTGTTTCAAGACGTGATTCAAGTTCACCAACGTTAATCTACTAACTCCCCTGATGGACAAAATGGCGGATTCGGGGGTTATGATTGGTCAGATCACCTGTCAATCAAACTGCCTGCGAAGAGTCAATTGTCACTAAAATAATGTCACAATGGAAACAATAAAAAATATGTACAAAACTACTTTATAGTACGATAGTATTTTAATTTTTCATATTGTTGACGGTTTTCATTTGCTTCACGCGTTCAGGCCTGATAATCTATTTCCATGTCACATTTATGGCGTTAATTTTGCATTCATCATTTTGTTTACCTTCCTTTTAGCTGCATTACATGTGGTTCTCTTGTGTGCAATTTCATGCTAATTTCAGTCGACGACAAGCATACACAAAGTATTAAATTACACTGGCAGCGATTTGCATTAAAGCGACAGAATCTGTAGGAAGCGAACGAGGCGGCGTGTGACGGCCATGCCGAGTGTTCATTAATTGTGTTTTTAGATGATAAGACAGGAGTTGATAGACTAATTTTAAAGAGTGAGATAAGCCTTCAGGAGGAATGAAGTGTGTCTTAAGCAGCTTGATTACTGCTGTTAATGAACTTCAGCAGCCGTTTCTTCCCTCCAGGGACACAACAAATCATTTGCGTTTAGACTACTGTATTAAAAGCAGTAGTTATCCCTCAAATAATAACCTAATCTATGTAAATTGTATGCTAATTGGGATGCTGAAGGAACTGTGTGGTTTGTTAGCGTGTGAAGCAGCATGTTTCCTCCGTCAGATTGTCCGGCCGGTCAGGTGTTCAGCACGTGTGCAGGATTGTGTCCGTTCAGCTGTGAGGATCTGTGGCCCGAGAATCAGTGTCTGCCGGCGACCTGCAGCCCTGGGTGTGGCTGCCCGCCCGGAGCCGTGAGTGATTCCTTAAAACATGTGACTTTTCTAAGCGATCAGAGTCATGATGTTCACTTTACGGAAGATAAAACGGGCAAAAGAAATCCTGGGATCTGGAACTAGTCTAGAGACCACCCTATAGACAACATCCTAGCAGCTTTCTACAACAGCCTAGCAACACCCTAGCGATGACCTCATAGCTTCCTATAACACCCTAGCAACCCCACAAAAATGTCCTTGCAGATTCCTTGCAGCCTCATAACAACACCATAGCAACAACCCATAGCAATGTCCTAGCAACTCCAGAGTAACATCCTAGCAGCTTCCTAGAACACCCTAGCAGCCCCATAGCAACACCTTAGCAACCCCATAGCAACGTCTTAGCAGCTTTGAACACCTTAGTAACCCCACAGCAACATTCTAGCTGCCTAGAACACCCTAGCAACCCCAAAGTAATGTCCTCACAGCTTCAACCCGATAGTAACGTCCTAGCAGCTTTGAACACTCTAGCAACCCCACAGCAACATTTTAGCAGCTTTGAACAGCCTAGCAACCCTATTGTGACATCCTAGCAACGTCCTAGCAGCTTTCTACAACAGCCTAGCTGATGAAAACTGCACCATATCAATGTCCTAACAGCTTCTTAGAACACCCTAGCAACCCCATAACAACATCAAAGCAGCTTTGAACACCCTAGCAGGTTTTTAGTTGCCTTGAACACCCCAGCAACCCCATAGCAACGTTCTAGCATCATTCTAGAGCACCATAGAAGCCCCATAGCAATGTCCTCACAGCTTCCTTGAACCCTCTAGCAACCCCATAGCAATGTCCTAGCAGCTCTGAACACCCTAGAAACCCAATAGCGATATTCTAGCTGCTTTGAACACCCTAGCAACCCCATTGCAACATCCTAGCAGCTTCCTAGAACACCCTAGCAGCCTCATAGCAACACCCTAACAAGCCATAGAAACGTCCTAGCAGCTTCCTAGAACACCCTAGCAGCCCCATAGCAACACCCTAGCAACCCCATAGCAACGTTTTAGCAGCTTTGAACACCCTAGTAACCCCACAGCAACATTCTAGCTGCCTTGAACACCCTAGCAACCCCAAAGTAATGTTCTAGCATCATCCTAGAACACCCATAGCAACCCCATAGCAATGTCCTAGCAGCTCTAAACACCGTAGCAACCCCACAGCAACATTTTAGAACACTCTAGCAACCCCATAGCAACGTTCTAGCATCATTCTAGAGCACCATAGAAGCCCCATAGCAATGTCCTCACAGCTTCCTTGAACCTTGTAGCAACCCATAGCAATGTCCTAGCATCTCTGAACACCCTAGCAACCCCACAGCAACATTTTAGCATTTTTGAACACCCTAGCAACCCCATAGCGATATTCTAGCAGCTTTGAATACCCTAGCAACCCCATTGTAACATCCTAGCTGCTTCCTAGAACACGCTAGCAACACCATAGGAACGTCCTTTCAGCTTTCTTAAACTACTTAGCAACCCCATAACAACATCCTAGACCTCCATAGCAACACCTTGGCAACCACCCACACCTCCCTGGCATCATAGTGGCAGCTTTCACACAGGCAAACAGCGCCTGTTTCCTTCTGAAACTGTGTAACTGTAGTTTAGATTTGAGCAGAACACCACACTCACATCTGCTCCTGATGCCTCTTTATTTTTGGAAGTGTTAAATTCTTCTTGTTTGGACACAGATGGCCGTTCGAGTCCCTCGAGCAGCGCTCGGATAAATTAATCATGTTATCCATCTGCAGGTGATGCTCAACGGAACCTGTGTTCCTCAGTCCCAGTGTCCTTGTTCTGTCGTCTCGCTCCCGTCGGCGTCTCCCAACATCACTCTGGACCTCCAAGAACAGGAAGTTCCTGCCGGAACCGTTATACCAAACTCGTGCAACTCGTGGTACTTATCAAACCTCATATTACGAGGCTTGTCTTCCTTCTCTTCCTCCCGCAGGGTGTGTGTTGCATGTGTAAATGGATCTCTGGGTATTTCTGTGGTTATTGGATTGAGAATCAATAACTCATGAAACTCAACGAGGCTTTTATTCGTGCGTCTCAGAGTGGTGAAGTGAATCCACAGCCTCTCTTTGGACAGAAAATATCATGATGGTTAGAAGGTCACTCTGACATTGTTGAAGGAATCTGATGCCCTGATTCACTCAGTTCAGAAGTGGATATTTTGAAGTAAATGTTCAGGTCATGTTGAACCGTTCATCAAAAGACAGTTATAGATGTTTATGTGCTAATATGTGTCTTATATTAAAAGTGTGTGTGTTTGTTATAGAAGCTCGTTTCCGCCACGGAATAAAACAGTTTAAAAGATAATAAGATAACTTTTTATCTTGCGATTCTGACTTTTTTCTCACAGTTGCACAATTTATATCACGCAATTATGACTTTTCTACCAATTGCTACGGAATAAACTTTTTATGTTGCAATTCTGACTTCTTTGCTCGCAACTCTTTTAATTAAGTTTATATCTCTTAATTTGGACTTTTTTCTCACAATTCGGACATTTTCTCGCAATTGCGAGTTTTTTTTCTTGCAATTCTAACTTTTTTCTCACAATTCTAACTTTTTTTCTCGCCATTGCGAGTTTTTTGTCTCGCAATTCTAACCTTTTTCTCACAATTCGGACATTTTCTCGCAATTTGGACATTTTCTCGCAATTGCAAGTTTTTTCTAGCAATAGTAACTTTTTTTCTCACAATTCAGACATTTTCTCGCAATTCTAACTTTTTTCTCGCAATTGCGAGTTTTTTTTCTCGCAATTCTAACTTTTTTCTCACAATTCGGACATTTTCTCGCAATTGCGAGTTTTTTTTATCACAATTCTAACTTTTTTCTCACAATTCGGACATTTTCTCGCAATTTGGACATTTTCTTGCATTTGCAAGTTTTTTTCTAGCAATTGTAACTTTTTTCTCACAATTCGGACATTTTCTCGCCATTGCGAGTTTTTTGTCTCGCAATTCTAACCTTTTTCTCACAATTCGGACATTTTATTGCAATTGCAAGTTTTTTTCTCACAATTTCGAGGTTTTTTTTCTCACAATTCTAACTTTTTTTCACAATTCTGACTTTTTTCGTGCACTTGCTTTTTTGTATTCAGTGGCGGAAACAAGCTTTCTCAGTTTGTGTTTAAACTATGCTAAATCTAAAAAAAAAATCACCAACATCAAGCATGGAAAGCGAAATAAGTGTATTTGTACCTCATGTGTTTTACAGTGTCTGTGACGGTGGACTCTTTACCTGCACCAACGAGTCATGTGACGGTGAGTCACCGTTGGTTCCCACACGTTATTTTTAAAGCTTTAAATTCTTACTGTTGAACAACTATTGACTAAATCTTCAGAGGAATTTTAGGAGAAACAAACGTTCCTGAAAAAGTTGCTGCCACCTCTGAGCAATAAAAGTTCCTGTGGGTGTGAATGTCTGAAGTGTTCTGTTTGTGTGTGTCAGTGGACTGTGAATGGAGCAGCTGGTCAGCGTGGAGCTCTTGTTCCGCGTCCTGCGGCTCTGGACAGCAGTTCTCCCGTCGGACGATACGGCGTCAGCGTCAGTACGGAGGACAGGAGTGTGAGGGGCCGTCACACACATCACGAGTCTGCAGGAGCCCCGAATGTGGTGAGAAACACGGTGTGAATTCAGTCCAGGCCGTTCAGACAGAAAACACAGTCAGGTTTAGCATTTAAGTTAAATATGGCAATATATTTTTAGAAGTGTGATTGCACCATATATGTTATTTTATTTATTTATTTACATTTTTCCTGCTACTTTCTTTCCTTTAAAGTTCTTTCCTTTAAAGCTAGCAACATCTGTCAGGGTTGTCTTATTATTTATAACAATAATAATAATAATAATAATAATAATGCTTTTTTTTATATTAACAATTTATTTTTTTGGTTTAACAATAATATTAATTACTTTTTCTCTTTTCAGTGAATTTTTATTTTATTTTTTATTATATATTTATTTTATTTATTCAGTGTATTTGCTCACTATAATTAATTAATCACTATAATTATCTAATATTATAATTTTAGTATTGTCTTGTTCTCCCTGTCTTTGTAATGTATCTTAAATGATATATAAAAAATATTTTAATTAATTAATTTGTAGTAGCAATAATAATAATAATAACTACTATTATTAGTTAGTTTGTTTTAATAATAATTTATTAGTTGATTTTCATAATAATTATAATGTATTTGTTTTAATAATAATAATGATTATTATTGTTATTATTATTATTTTGAAGAATAATAATGACTATTATTTGTTTGTTTTTAATATGTATTTATTTATTTATTTAAGTGTTATGTAACTGTAACTGTTCAAAAAATGCCCCCAAAAATGTAAATATGGCATGTACCCTAGCCTGAAGTCCACTGATCATTAACTAATGTTCACACACAATCTGTGTTCATCCAGAGTGTCCGGAGGGTGAGCGTTGGCTCTGGAGCGTGTCCGGATCAGAGCGAGTGTGTGAGAGGGGGTGTGTGGACCTCTACAGGCCTGAACCGCTCAACTGCACGGGCCCCGGGGCCACGGAGGGCTGCGTGTGCGAGGAGGGCCGATATCGGAGCCTGGAGGGCCCGTGTGTGATTCCAGCGCTCTGTCAGTGTGAAGAGGAGGACGGGACGCTTCGAGAGGTACACGATCAATCCCACACTGCTGCCCTTCATCCTGTAATTGCTGTGCTGGATACTTTATTTATCCTAATAAGGAACATCATTAATGAGTGTGATGGATCAGTGCTCAGGGCATTTATAGAGAAAACATAATTGCCATCATCAATAACGAATAAAAGCGCTGAAAGGCCTTACGAGGTTTTCTAATTGAACTGCAGTGATGCCCATTGAAGAGTTTCTGAATGAAGAGCGTTTTGTGAGATGGATGTAACTTCCTGTGGCTGGCAAAATTGCCTTCACCACAAAACAGATGGATGATATAGATGATATATACATATATATATGAACAGAAGGTCAATATTTATCTTTCTTAGTATACAGTTTTCTTTGTTAATTCATGAGTGAAGTTATTCTAAAGAAAAATGAATGAAAATATGTGTCTTACATTTTTATAATAAATTGTGATTACAATTAAATGCATAAGTGTGTTATTTGAAAGTCTCTTCTGCTGACAAGATAGCATTTATTTATTTATATCAAAAATTCAGTAAAAATATTTAATATTATTATAATTTAAAACAGCTGTTTTCTATGTGAATATATAGTAAAATATAATTTATATCCAGTGATCAAAGCTGAATTTTCAGCATCATTACTCCAGTCTTCAGTGTCACATGATCCTTCAGAAATCATTCTCATGGAAACTGTCATGCATTTTATTTTGCAGGATTCTTGATCAGCATTTATTAAATTGATATATTTTATAACATTATAAGTGTCTTTTGATCAATTTAATGCATCTTTGATGAATAAAAGTATCGATTTCACTCTTTTTTTTAATCTTACAACAAATGCTTATCTTACAAAAACGATTTAAAGCAGCACAACTGTTTTCAACACTGATAATAATCATAAATGTTTCTTGAGCATCGAATCATCATATCATCATATTTCTGAAGGATCATGTGACTCAACTGGAGTAATGATGCTGAAAATTCAGCTTTGATCACTGGATATAAATTACACTGTACTATATATTCACATAGAAAACAGATGATTTATATTGTAAAAATATTTCCAATTTTTTCTGTATTTTTGATCAAATAAATTCAACTTTGCTGAGCAGAAGAGACCCTTTGAAAAACATAAAAAAATTGTAATGTTTCCAAACTTTTGATAGGTACTGCATATGTATATTGGTAGGAAAGTGTCTGTCCAATAACATTAATGTAAATATAAATTAATTCTCCATTGTGTGTCGCAGCCGGGGTCCGAGTGGGTGGACGGCTGTCAGTCATGTCGCTGTATCAATGGCCAGAAACACTGTCAATCAAACTGTCCTCCACTGCATTGCTCTGAGGTAAGACATGTGCCATTTGTCTTTTCATATTCCTAATTATCTGAAATGTCTACATTTCGTGTATTCCTGGTTTCTCAGTTAGAAATCTGCTCCTGTATTCTCACTGTTTGGTTTCACATGTGTCGGCCAAAAAAGCAGTGAATAGCCTTGCATCAGAAATGAGCCCAGTAAGAGAACAGGCCGCCGTTAGCGCAGCAGATGCTGGAAATAGACTGACCCGTTGTCCAGGCAACAGCTCCGGTCAGAGATTGTGTCCCAGATGGCTCTGGAGTGATGGCCTGGACGTCTCAGAGCCTCAGCAGCCCTTTAGGATGCTCTGTGCACCGTCTCAGAGGGACCTGACATCTCCTTTGGGCTCCTGCAGAGATATGTTCAAAGAAAAACTAAAAATACTGCCTTCAGTTTCTACAACATTTGTTCTTCTTCCTCTTTGGTCCAAATAAAATTACCCAATTTGCATTTTTGCTGCCGGCACGAGTAAATGTCACTCCTCACTGTAGGACTGTTCCTGTTAACTGTAAGCTACAATAATAATCATGGACAGAAATAAGCACAGACTGAACTCAGTGTTTCATTTCTGTGCCTTTGGCTGCACCAAACAATCGCAAAAATATAAAAACGTTTTTCAGAGATTCAGACAGTCAGTAATGCGATTTAAAATTGCTGACATGTTCAAACTGTGAAAACTCTTACAGTGCACAGAAAAGTTTTAGGAGCTGCTGAAAAACAATGCTGAAAGCAAATAATAAAACCTGCTAATCATGCATAGTTAGAATGACAACATAAATAGGAAAAGTTGACAATTTTTAAGCATTCATTGACAAAATCTCAGCATTTAATAATACATTATTAAAATCAAAAAATGTATCTGTTAATATTATTATTAAGATTGAACAAAGATTAATACATACACCAAACTGCATTGCAAAAATATAAAATCAGTTTTCGAACTGATTCAAACTTCCCATGTGTCACAGTTGGGGACAAACAGGACAGCCATTTTTGAGCTCATGCCAATGGTTTAGTATAAAAAATATTTTTAAAGAGAACTTATGAACTTTTAAAGCATCAATAACAGCAGCAGCAGCAGAAACAACAGCAGCAGCAGAAACAACAGCAGCAGCAGCAATAACAGTGGCAGCAGCAACAAAATCAGCGATAAGCAGCAGCAGAAGCAGCAGCAATAACACCAGCAGCAGTAATAATAGCAGCAGCAGAAACAACAGCAGCAACAATAGCAGCTGCAGAAACAACAGCAGCAGCAACAGCAGAAACAACAGCAGCAGCAACAGCAGAAACAACAGCAGCAGCAACAGCAGAAACAACAGCAGCAGCAACAGCAGAAACAGCAGCAGCAGCAGTAATAATAGCAGCAGCAGAAACAACAACAGCAGCAATAACAGCTGCAACAGCAGCAATAACAGCAGCAGCAGAAACAACAGCAGCAGCAGCAGTAATAACAGCAGCAGCAGCAGCAATGACAGCAGCAGCAGCAGCAATAACAGCAGCAGCAGCAATGACAGCAGCAGCAGTAATAACAGCAGCAGCAGCAATGACAGCAGCAGCAGCAATGACAGCAGCAGCAGCAGTAATAACAGCAGCAGCAGCAATGACAGCAGCAGCAGTAATAACAGCAGCAGCAGCAATGACAGCAGCAGCAGTAATAACAGCAGCAGCAATGACAGCAGCAGCAGTAATAACAGCAGCAGCAGCAATGACAGCAGCAGCAGTAATAACAGCAGCAGCAGCAATGACAGCAGCAGCAGCAACAAAATCAGCAATAACCAGCAGCAGAAACAACAGCAGCAGCAGCAGCAGCAATGACAGCAGCAGCAACAAAATCAGCAATAACCAGCAGCAGAAACAACAGCAGCAGCAGCAGCAGCAATGACAGCAGCAGCAACAAAATCAGCAATAACCAGCAGCAAAAACAACAGCAGCAGCAGCAATGACAGCAGCAGCAGCAACAAAATCAGCAATAACCAGCAGCAAAAACAACAGCAGCAGCAGCAATAACAGCAGCAGCAGCAACAAAATCAGCAATAACCAGCAGCAAAAACAACAGCAGCAGCAGCAATAACAGCAGCAGCAGCAACAAAATCAGCAATAACCAGCAGCAGAAACAACAGCAGCAGCAGCAATGACAGCAGCAACAAAATCAGCAATAACCAGCAGCAAAAACAACAGCAGCAGCAGCAATGACAGCAGCAGCAGCAACAAAATCAGCAATAACCAGCAGCAAAAACAACAGCAGCAGCAGCAATAACAGCAGCAGCAGCAACAAAATCAGCAATAACCAGCAGCAGAAACAACAGCAGCAGCAGCAATGACAGCAGCAGCAGCAACAAAATCAGCAATAACCAGCAGCAAAAACAACAGCAGCAGCAGCAATGACAGCAGCAGCAGCAACAAAATCAGCAATAACCAGCAGCAGAAACAGCAGCAGCAGCAGCAATAACAGCAGCAGCAGCAATGACAGCAGCAGCAGCAACAAAATCAGCAATAACCAGCAGCAGAAACAGCAGCAGCAGCAGCAATAACAGCAGCAGCAGCAGTAATAATAGCAGCAGCGGCAGCAACAAAATCAGCAATAACCAGCAGCAGAAACAGCAGCAGCAGCAATAACAGCAGCAGCAGCAGTAATAATAGCAGCAGCAGCAGCAACAAAATCAGCAATAACCAGCAGCAAAAACAACAGCAGCAGCAGCAGCAGTAATAACAGCAGCAGCAGCAGCAACAAAATCAGCAATAACCAGCAGCAAAAATAACAGCAGCAGCAGCAGCAATAACAGCAGCAGCAGCAACAAAATCAGCAATAACCAGCAGCAGAAACAGCAGCAGCAGCAATGACAGCAGCAGCAGCAGCAACAAAATCAGCAATAACCAGCAGCAAAAACAACAGCAGCAGCAATAACAGCAGCAGCAGCAGTAATAATAGCAGCAGCGGCAGCAACAAAATCAGCAATAACCAGCAGCAGAAACAACAGCAGCAGCAGTAATAATAGCAGCAGCAGAAACAACAGCAGCAGCAGCAGCAATAATAGCAGCAGCAACAAAATCAGCAATAAGCAGCAGCATAGCTGATCTATTCCGCCAGTCCAAACATATCAACATTGTCGCATCAATAACAGCAGCAGCAGTAGCAGTAATAACCAACAGCACTACTTAAAAATCCATTGATGTCTCAAATGTTGGCAGAATATGGGAAGTTGTGTGTGGAGTGATGAATCACAACAAAACACGAGTTGCATGTTGATGTTCCAGAGCAGTGTCTTCAAAAATCTGCTGAGAAATATAATAATAAATGCAGTGAAGCATGGAGGAAGAACTGTTGTTGTGTGGGGAGACGTTTCAGCTGCTGGTTTTGGTGAGCTGCTTCACTGTGAAAAGTCATTTGATGCTTCAGAGTACAGGAGAATATTGCAGAATGGCTTGCTTTCCACAAATGAAAAGGAACGATCAAATGTTCCTGCCCAAACTGCAAAGACAACCAAGAAGTGGCTTGAGAACAAGTCCATCAGGCTCATGTTTGAGTCCAGATTTGAACCCTATAGTGAATATTTGGTCTCAAGTTAAACGTATTTTTGCCATTTTTGTCTTGGCCCATTTTTATTTGCCCAGGAGTGTGTATATTTGAACAAGCCAAAGAAAACAAATTGTTCATTATTTTACCTCTGGCGTCTCTGTTTTACTCCGTCTTTCGCTGCAAATGGCTCCGAGCACCTTTGGCCCGGCGGGAGTCGTATGGAGTCTGTCACAGCCGTACTGTCAGCATCCGTCCATCTTGCAGGAGATGAGTCACGTACTCCGAGCTATTCTGAGCCACCTGGCACCACCGATATCCTCCACATCATTTCTCTCTCTCTGTTTTCCAGGGTGAAGTGAAGGTGTTGGAAGCGGAGGACTGCTGCCCTGTGTGCCGGAGAGAGTATCCAGGTAAGAGTCATGAAACACACCACTAATAGGGAAGAGTGAGCCCGGAGTTGGTGATATTTGTCAGCACTTCTCGCAGCCCCATGTGCCACAGACTATTGATGTAGTACACATCATTAAGCATACTGGAGCTTTTGCTCTGGCACTCCGAGTCTGAGTCGAAGGCAGCGGTGGGACTGCATTCCAGAGATTGCAGGACGCTGTGAATTCTTTTCACACGAAAGGATCCGTTCGGATAATTTGTGCGGTATAAAAATGCTGACTTGTGAAAGTTTCACAAGTCATTAGTTCACATGAACTAACAGTGACAGATACAGTTACACTTTATTTTATTACAGTGTAATTATACATTTAAGTACTGAGTAATAAAAATGAACTACATGTACTTACTGTAGGGTTTGGTTTAGGGTCAAATGCATGTAATTATGCATAATTTCTAGTTATTACTATAGTAAATACATGAAACATATGTAACAATGACACTGTAAAATAAAGTGTTACCCTAAGGTGTCTTTGTTACACTGGAATTATAGATTTAAGTACTTTTGAGTAATATTGAGTAACTACATGTACTTACTATAGGGTTAGGATTAGGGGTGGTCTAGGGTTACTATAGTAACTAAGTGTAACATATGTAACTTTGGTTACACTTTATTTTACAGTACGTGTACTTACAGTGTACTTGCCTATTAAAATACAGAGTAAGATAAGGTAACTACAGGGCTTAAGGTTAGGTTTACGTGTAGGTTCAGGGTTAGTACCCAGTTATTATCATTTCTACAATAAGCACATGTTATAAACATGGGGAACAGGACTGTAAAATAATGTGGTAACACTTTATTTTACAGTGTCATTGTTACACATGTTACATGCGGTTACTATAGTAATAACTATAAATTTTGCATAATTACATGCAACTAATCCTAAACCAAACCCTATCCTAAACCTATAGTAAGTACATGTAGTTACTTAATGTTACTCAGTACTTAAATGTATAATTAAAGTGTAACAAAGACACCTTAAAATAAAGTGTAACACTTTATTTTAGTGTCATTGTTACATGTTGTTACTATAGTAATAACTATAAATTATGCATAATTACATACAACCAACCCTAATCCTAAACCTAAAGGACATTTAGTTACTTAATATTACTCAGTACGTAAATGTATAATTACAATGTAACAAAGACACCTTAAAATAAAGGGTAACCAATAAAGTGCTTACATGTCAAATAAAGTGTTACAAAAATACTTCTAAAGCATCTGTTAATTAAAACATTTACTAATACGTTATTAAAACCAAAACCTGAGCTGATATGAACAACGAACAGTGTTTTTATTAACTAACATTACCCAAGATTAATGCATACTTGCTGTTCATGCACTTATTAAACTGTCTATTCAAACTATATCAATCATTTTGCATGTTTTGGTAATGCTAATACATTTTAGTGTTTGATTTTAAGGACATAACTGAACTGAAATTTCAGTTCTGTGCACAGGAAAGTCAGCATGAAATGTTATTCGACCCATTTTACCGGGAAACCGGATATTTAGCGAGGGGAAACAATGCACAAGATTTGAATTTATACATCATTGTTTGTTTCTGAGGTGAAGCAAGTACTTATATTTTAATGAAATATTACAAAACCAAACATTTGTTCTTTATTACAACAGGCACTGATGATAAGAAGACCGTACTAAGAAAGAAAACACATTTTAAAATGTATTTGTACTAGTGCTGTCAAATCGACTGATTGCGATTAATCGCATCTAACATTAAAGTTTGAAAGTGTGTGTGTGTGTGTGTGTGTGTGTGTGTGAGCACTAATTTGAATTTTAATGGCAACCTAGAAATGTGTTTGTAACTCTTCCTTGGATTTTCTCCTCAGTTTTAAAAGCATCGATCTTCTCTCAGTTGTTTTGATTTTTCACAAATCCTTCATTAAATCAGCACACAGTTCTGTTCCTCCTCAGATTAATTTTTCTTCCGTACGTGCTTCTATTAATCCTCGGATGTCTCTCTCTCTCTCTCCTCCTGTCCCATTTTCTCCCGCGAACATCACTTTCTCGTCTCCAGAGGATCCTGTTGCCGAGTGCCGTCGTTACACTGAGGTCAGGAACATCACCAAGGGCGACTGTCGCCTGGACAACGTGGAGGTCAGCTTCTGCAGAGGGCGCTGTTCATCCAGGACCGATGTCATTCTGGAGGTGCGTGTCGCTCGTTTCTCTCTGAACGTTCAGTGCTGCATTAATCTGCACAGGTTACTAAAGCACAATCATCTATGTTTCTATATCTATATACATACATATTCATATGTATATGTGTGTTTGTGACACCAACATTAAAGCAGTACAAGAGAAATGACTACGCACAGTTGAAAAAAGATGCATCTAAAACTAAGAAAAAAGCTTTAGAAATATGCAATACTCCCTGATATCATTCATTAAACTATTGCAGATCTAAAATAAATGCTAGTCATGGATGCATCATATTGATCTTATAATGCACACTGGTAATTATGATAGTTATTTATGTCCTTTAAAACAATCCATCATACAGCGGCTCACGATACTAAAGCGCCGAAACGATCAGGCTCGTGTTCTTTGTTCTTGATTTGAATGTTTCATCAGTTGCTGCAACTATTTTAAAATGTGTTTGAAATGGAAACTTCTGTCCGGTTGCTATAGAAACCAGTCTGCACACTCCAGCTTTAACGCCAAAAACTCGCACCTCTTTTTTTTTTTTCTCCTTCACATCTGCCCTCTTCTCTTTGCGTCTCGTGTTTGGCTCTGTCTCCGGAGCGTTTCAGAGACGCAACGCTCTAAATGATCCCAGGATTCCGCTCCATCAGAGAGAGCAGGCCATTGGCATTTGAGGAAATGTAGCGTGAAGACAATTTGGATTGTTATCCGTGGGTTTCGCCTCTAATAACGTCTCTCTCTCTCTCTCTCTTTCAGGAGCCGTACCTACAGGCCTTCTGCGACTGTTGCAGTTACAGGCTGGACCCGCAGAACCCCGTGATCTTCCTCAGCTTGCTGTGCGCCAGCGGAGACGTCGAGCCCGTCGTTCTGCCCGTCATTCACAGCTGCGAGTGTACCAGCTGCCAGGGTGGGTAACGCCAGAGGAAACAGACATCAGGGGGGGAATATCCTCTCCGGTTGGTTTGGGAAGATTGACGTGTGTTAGCACACAGCAGTTAGTGAGGACAAATGTGGCGAGAGAACATAAAAACAGAGAAAAAACTGAATGTTCAAGCTTCTGTGTTCCATACAGTGGATGATGGCGATTTATACGGTCAAAACACCCATAAACAATCCATAAAACTTCCAAGTGTAGTCATGCAAATGGATTAAACTGATACAATCAGAAAACAAACATAATAAATACACTTACATGCATACGCATACAATCATAGACATACATTCTACCTCACTGTGAAAAAGAATAGTTGGTTTAACTTAAAAAAGTGGTTTTGAGTTCATTGAAACAAAATATTTGAGTTAAAACAATGAAGGCGATTGGTTGAATCAACAGAAACCCAGCGGTTGGGTTAAATGTTTGGTAGTTTTATTCAACTCAACTATTGTTTAAAAATTACTGTATTGATTGCTTAAAATGAACCCAAAGTATGTTGGAAATGAACATTTATTAATAAGTTTAATTAATAACAATTAAACTGCTTGAATGCTTATTAATAAATGTTCACCTTTTGATTATTATTGTTGCCTCTAGTAATTATATGTCTGATTTTTAAATTTCCAACCTATTGGGTTCATTTTAATCCAGTCATATTGTAATTTTTAAACAATAGTTGAGTTAAAACTAAACTACCCAGCAGGTTGGGAAAACATTTAACCCAGCTACTGGGTTAAAAAACCCAATCACAGGGTTTGTCCATTTTCAACCCAATTTGGGTTGTTTTTAACCCAGGCTTTTTTAGAGTGTGGTCTAGGGTTCAATTCTCACGAACTATACCACGTTTGCCTCAATAAACTTGTAATTACTGCTTATTAATAGTTAGTAAGGTGATGCACAGTTAAAATCAACCCAAGTTGGGTTGAAAATGGACAAACCCAGCTGTTGGGTTAAAGCCAGCTATATAGTCATTTTTATACAATAGTTGAGTTAAATAAAACTGCCCAGCACATTCTGTCAAACATTTAACCCAACCGCTGGGTTAAAACAACCCAATCGCTGAGTTTGTCCATTTTCAACCCAATTTGGGTTGTTTTTTAGCCCAGCCTTTTTTAGAGTGTGGTCTAGGGTTCAATTCTCACTAACTATACCACGTTTGCCTCCTAATTACTGCTTATTAATAGTTAGTAAGATGATGCAGAGTTAAAATCAACCCAAGTTGGGTTGAAAATGGACAAATCCAGTGATTGAGTTGGGTTAATGCCAGCTATATAGTCATTTTTATACAATAGTTGAGTTAAATAAAACTGCCCAGCACATTCTGTCAAACATTTAACCCAACCACTGGGTTAAAACAACCCAATCACTGAGTTTGTCCATTTTCAACCCAATTTGGGTTGTTTTTAACTCAACATTTTTTAGGGTGTAGTCTAGGGTTCGCTTCTCACAATTTGGGTTTAAAATGGACAAACCCAGTGATTGGGTTGTTTTAACCCAGCTGTTGGGTTAAAGCCAGCTATATAGTCATTTTTATACAATAGTTGAGTCGAATAAAACTGCCCAGCACATTCTGTCAAACATTTAACCCAACCGCTGGGTTAAAACAACCCAATCGCTAAGTTTATCCATTTTCAACCCAATTTGGGTTGTTTTTTAGCCCAGCCTTTTTTAGAGTGTGGTCTAGGGTTCAATTCTCACGAACTATACCACGTTTGCCTCCTAATTACTGCTTATTAATAGTTAGTAAGATGATGCAGAGTTAAAATCAACCCAACTTGGGTTGAAAATGGACAAATCCAGTGATTGAGTTGGGTTAAAGCCAGCTATATAGTCATTTTTAATGAATAGTTGAGTTAAATAAAACTGTCCAGCACATTGGGTCAAACATTTAACCCAACCGCTGGGTTAAAACAACCCAATCACTGAGTTTGTCCATTTTCAACCCAATTTGGGTTGTTTTTAACTCAACATTTTTTAGGGTGTAGTCTAGGGTTCACTTCTCACCATTTGGGTTTAAAATGGACAAACCCAGTGATTGGGTTGTTTTAACCCAGCTGTTGGGTTAAAGCCAGCTATATAGTCATTTTTATACAATAGTTGAGTTGAATAAAACTGCCCAGCACATTCTGTCAAACATTTAACCCAACCGCTGGGTTAAAACAACCCAATCGCTGAGTTTATCCATTTTCAACCCAACTTGGGTTGTTTTTTAACCCAGAAACACTTAAGATTAGTGCTTTTGGGGTGAACTAACCAGTTAAAGCTAATATCAACAGACATTCATTCACTTCATTCACATTGACACACATGAATTATTCATGGTTTTTAATGGTCAGCTCTGAAGGGCGTGTGGTGTTTCCAGCATTGTGTCGAAAATAAAGTCGTAACCGAAGCACCATGTTCTGGAGCTATGACGAGCAGACTGTAACTCGTTGTAATGTACGCTGCATTTCCAGCATGCCTGATTTCATTAGGCTTGTTCTCGTCAGTGTTTAGTCATTCATCAATGCGATTGATCTCATTAGCTAATTGAATCTGTGAGGCTTCACTTAGAGGGGTCGCATTTTTATCGTACGCCATCGTGGAGCCATTGAATGCAGATTGATATTTACTGATACGCTTTGCAAACATCGCTGCAAAATTTATTCTAAAAATGCCTTAAAATGAAATCATGTTCGAGTGACAAATTGTAGGAGAGTGTCTGACTCATGCAGCTTTCAAGTCACGTCAGAACGATCAGATTTGTGGATTTTCTGACGGTTAAAGAATCGTGGAAGCAAACTTCGCTCATAATTAAATTGACTTTGTTAATGTTGTTCAATTGAGTTCGAATGCATTTGTGTACTGTTCACGAAAAACAGCTTTAACGCTTCCTAGAACACTCATTTATCCAGTTTGTGACCACAGCATGTCCCATAATTCATGATGAAATACACACGAAGCATCGATTACACACATAATGTGCTTCCTCTGCTCTTTATTGTGTTGCATTAGCGCTTAAAGCTTCCTGTCTTTGTTAAAAAGTGAAAAAGAGAAATATGAAACGGCCATGTCTGTTTTATTCCAACCAAAAACACTTTCACATGCAGGTACAATTTCAGCAAAAACCTCTTGAAAAGGCTTGTGTGTTATTGATTAAATATATGGATGAAGCACTGAAAAAAATCACGTTCTTGCTCTATATTTTTGTCTTGTTTTCCAGCACAAATATATAAATATTCTTAAATCAATATTCATTTGCTTGAGGTGGAAAATTACATCATCAAGTGTTGTTTTCTGAAAAATGTGTAAAAATCCCATTGCTATTCTAAACTCACTTAACTTTTATTTAAGAATGTTTAGATATTTACTGGAAAACAAGAAAATATTGAGGAAGAACAGCACTTTTTGTAGTGTTGGGGACTAAATGTTAAAGGAGTGTTTGATTGTGATTTCACTTTTTTTAATGTTAGTTAGTGTGTAATGTTGCTGTTTGAGCCGAAACAACATCTGTGAAGTTACGACGCTCAAAGTTCAATGAAAAGAGAGATTTTCTTTTACAGAAATCACTGGTAGAGACTACAACGAGCTTCTTCCTGAGTTAGTGACATCACAAACCCCAAAATTTACATAAACCCCGCCCCCGAGAACACTCATCAAAGGGGGCGGGGCCATGTTGGGCTGCTTTAGAGTTGTTGTAGTCGAGTGTTGTTGATGCCGTCATTTTACGCCGGACCGCTTCACAAACGAGGGTGGATTCAAGGAAAAAAGATGAACGTGACGACACATGCTAGTGATGAGTTGATCAACTCCACAGCAACTACATCAATTTATCCACTAACCGTTCAGAAACTTCTTCCTGAGTCTCTCCATCAGTTTGAACACTTTCCTCATTTTGTCTGCGTGAGATTCTCCAGCTTTGTTGTTGTTGAGCTGTTAAAGCTCCGCCCTCTTCTGGAGCAGCAGCTCATTTGCATTTAAAGGGACGGCGTGTTTTTGCTCCTCACACCCAAATTTGACAAGCGATAATAAAAGATCTGTGGAGGATTTTGAGCTGAAACTTCACACACACGTTCTGGAGAGTTATAGTACATCTTGTGAAATGGCTCACTTTAACACGACTCTAATTCAGCCGACTAAAGTCATATTTTTGTAGTGTAGCTTGTTACAGTGAACTTTCAGAAAGGTATGAATCAAGAATGCAGGTTAAAATATTCCCAAAAGCTGCCAAATTCATCTACTTTTCCCCTTTCCGCAGGCGGAGAGCTGTCGAGACGCTGAATGGAGAGAGATGCTACCGTTCGTCCTCACATTCATCCGGCGTTCTTTATGTAGCTTGTCATTATATGACTGAATCTTTTCTATTTAATATTTCCTAAAGCTCTACGAGATCGACATTCTGTACAGCGTTTAAATTATGTTAGGATTTATTACTTTTTCAGTCTCTAATATTTTGTGTTTTAATGAATCATGATAGTGTTGTAATAGAATCTGTTGATTATAAAGAAATTAATTATTATTATTGCCAAAGACGGTCTTTTCTTTCACTTGTCATGACAACTGATTTATTGGATACACGTTTGTAGCAAATTATTGTATTATAAAAAAGCAACTGTGATTTTTTTTTTTTCCCTTAAATGTTTGATATACAAAACATTATTTACATCAAATATATTTATTTCTAAATGTGCTTAATTTCATGTATAGCCATTGTTAAATTTATGGTCTTACCACTTAAATGAGTTTTAACTGCTAACTCTGATCGTAAATTAATTAACTAAATTATGTTATTTGCTAACTGCATTCTTTAAATTGTAATGTTGACATCCGTTCTCTGTAAAGCTGCTTTGAAACGATATGCATCGTGAAAAGCGCTATACAAATAAATTTGAATTATGCATTTTAAAAATGATTGAGAAAATGCAATGGAAGCTGGTTATTTTTGTGATTTTTACTGACTTTAAAGCAATTAAACTAACCTTTTTGTGCTTATTTACTAGTGTGGATCAGTTTATTGAAGACAAACATGCACCAATGCATATATTTTATTGCATGTCCACCTTGTGAAAGTGTGTCACGCGCGGGCAGTGAATGAAAGGGATGGATGGGAGTCGGCTGGGATGCTTCAAAGACTGTCTGGCTAAATATGGAGAAAAGCGCCGCGCCCCCTCGTG
>CM076065.1:872500-910000 GCA_038088235.1 Zacco platypus
GGAGGAGGCAGTAGTTTGATGTATTTCTCCTCCGCTGGACTAGTCAGCGCTGTCAATATCAGTTGTAGAGTCAATCACTTCCTGTTGCCTCCTCTCTCATTTCATTCTTCTTTCACTTTCTTTATTCTTTATTACCTTCCTTTGCGATATACTTTGTACCAAAGTAGACGTATATGGCTAAAAAAGTAGACATTTGCAGCTGGACAAAGTGGACATTTACAAAGTAGATGTTCATGGTAAATGGTGTCAACATTTTTCCTTTCCACTGTTTTTTGGGGAAAAAAATGTGCAAATGTCCAGTGATTCTATCAAAATGATTTTTAAACATAATTTTCCGTTTTAAATATAGTCATTTAAAAATATATATTTTTTTTACATAATGTTTATATTAACTTTTTTGTATTAATTTAAATGTATTTACATATATTTTCATATTTATTTAATATTTTACATAATTTACATAATGTACATATATTTGTATTAACTTTATATATGTATATTTATTTAATATTTAATAAAATACAAAATCTATTTCATTTCAGCTAGTTGCCATTTCTCATTAATTTTATTTATATAATTTTCATAATGTATATATCTTAAATTTGTATCAATTTATGTATTTACATGTTTTCATATTTAATATTTTACATAATGTATATATTTACACATTGTTATGTCTATGTAATTCTTAATACAATATAAAAAAACTTTTATTTCAGCTAGTTTCCAAGCCATTTCTCATTATTTGTTAGCTTATGTTTTTTTATATTTAATTAATAATTTACATAATTTCATAATTTAGCCTACATATTAACTTATATTTGTATTAATTTATGTACTTATATTATCATATTTATTTAATATTTTACATGATTTACTTAATGTACATAATAGCTTGTATTTATTTTAACACATATTTACAGTTTTTTTACATTTATTATTTAATAAAATTGTATTTCAGCTAGGCAACATTTCTCATTATTTGCGTTCGCTTATGTATTTACATATTTTTATAATTAATTAATATTTGACAATGTACATAATAGCTTATATTTGTATTAACTTACACATTTTTATATTTATTTAGCATTTAATATTTAATAAAATATAAAAATAAACCTACTTTATTTCAGCTAGTTGAGAAGGCAGCATTTCTCATTACTTGTTTTAGCCTATGTATTTACATATTTTTTTAAATATTAATATTTGACAATTTACATAATGTACATTTCTTAAAATTCCATTTTCAGTCTTTGATTTGGCCGATTATGGTCACTTATCACCATGAAATCAAGAGCACAGTTAAACAATTCACTCTTGTGTTCATTTACAGACTCAAATGCCTTTAACGGTCGACCAGCAGAACCACTTACTGTGGAAATGTAGGTTCTGGTTCCTCTCAGGTGGAGCTTAGATGGATGAGTGACATTTATTATCCAGATTATATGGCATTGTAAAGAGAAATTTGTTCGCTTTATGTATTTGTCTGTAATGTGACATCTAACGGCTCATTTCAAAAGTCTACCTTTATCTACTGGAAATATATTGAGTGGAAAGGTTTATGAAGCGCACATGCTGAATTATATCCGTCTATGAAGGGAAACCGCAATGTGGACTTGAACGTACCTGCTTGTTGTGAGGTTATGGCCTCTGATCCATTTACATTTACCCGGCCTCCAGTTTTAACGCTCGCCAAGGCCAATAAGAAATATTAATGAGCTGTAAATGTCCTCATTTGAGAGAGACAGATGGACTAAGAGCAGGACAGAGACAGTGTGCGTGTTGTGCGTTGTGTCTCAGTGTTGAGCAGCTGCTGAAGAGCGTCAGAAACAGAACCAGCTTCTGTTGTGATTGTTTTTACTGTTGCCTGGGGGAGCGTGTCGGAGCGCGTCAATACTGCGCTGCTGTTACTAATTACCTAATGGCCGCCACTGCGTTTAAAGATTTCCCTTCACTAGAAAGAGATACGTGTCATTTATGGTGCCACATGCTTACACATTCAATTATTAGTGTTTTCAAGGTGGCGCTGTTTTGAAATGACTCTGTTTTTTTGTTATAATTGAAATAAAATAAATGCTATCCAAAAATAAATAAATAAATAGAATTGACCAATTTTATTTCAGCTAGTCGCAAATGCTATTCAAAAATAAATAAATAAATACAATTAACCAATTTTATTTCAGCTAGTCGCAAATGCTATTCAAAAATAAATAAATAAATACAATTAACCAATTTTATTTCAGCTAGTCGCAAATGCTATCCAAAAATAAATAAATAAATAGAATTGACCAATTTTATTTCAGCTAGTCGCAAATGCTATCCAAAAATAAATAAATGAATAAAATTAACCAATTTTTTCATTTAGTTTTACTTGATGTACAAAATTGAAATAAGAGGGAATAACACATATTTGTAAAAAAAAAAATCTAATAAAAATAGAAAAAAACACACAGCAAAATGACTAAAATTAAAATGACGGCAAAACATATTAGTTCAAAATATTAATTAAACCTATAAATGTATCTCAAACACTGTCTTATTTCATTTAATGTGTTTCGTTTCAGCTGTAGGTGGATTTTATTTACAATTTTTAGTTACAAAGTACACTAAAAATACTGGGTTGAAAATGGACAAACTCATCGATTGGGTTGTTTTGACCCAGCAGTTGGGTTTAAATGTTTGACCAACCTGCTGGGTAGTTTCATTTAAATTAGAAATTACTGTATTGCTTACTTAAAATTTACCCAAATTAGAAATGAATTTATTAATGGGCCAAATGAACATTTCTTAATAAGTTTAATGAATAATAATTAAACAATAAACACATTGTTTCATATTAAATTGTTTATTAATAAATGTCCTTTTGATTATTATTGTTGCCTCTAATAATTATGTCTGATTTTTAATTTCCAACCTATTTTGGGTTCATTTTAATCCAGACATACAGTAATTTTTAAACAATAGTTTAAGCAGCTTGGGTCAAACATTTAACCCAACCACTGGGTTAAAACAACCCAATCACTGAGTTTGTCCAATTTCAAGCCAAGAAAATGGACAAACCCAGCGATTGGGTTGTTTTAACCCAGCTTTGATCGAATATTTAGGACATATTAAACCAAAAATGATTCACAATTATATTCTTTCATGCATTTATTTTCATACTAAATTGCAGTGGGCCTTTCAGTTATTAATTTGCATACTGTGTTGTATTTTTTGTACATCCACAGAACTAAAGATTAAATCTAAACGTATAACACAGTTCTGTTGTCTCGCATCCACTGCCATTTCCTACTTTCTCTGACGGCCGCTTGTATTTCTAGTGGTAGTAATTTAGTTTCTCATGATCGTTTCTCACCCTCTTTGACACTCAGAATTAATCACACTGTTTTAAAACACACCTTTAAGACTTCTTTATGTAAATGGCGTCTGTTATCGTGACGCTGTTCTGTAACTTTAGGTTGTAGAGACGATACAGAGATGGATGGATTCGCCTCAGTGACACATTAACAACAAAAGTCCATTACGGACGGTGAGTGAAGTTTGAAGAGAGCGTCCAGGGCCGAGCGACTTTCCTTAGAGTCCTTGAACAAGATTTATCACTGACGGTTTTGCGAGGAACCCAAATATGGGATGGAAATTACAAATATGGGAGATTTCCAGTTAAGCGTGACTCTCTGCTGAAGTGAGGCGATTATGGCTGCGGTCCAGATCTAATGCATTACTGACTGTAATTTCAGCATGAAAGACAAGCAGCTGACTAGCTCTTATCTCTTAATTTACTAGTTCCTTTTTTTTGGAGAAACATAATATATATGCAAACGTACAGATAACGTCACCATGACAAATTATCATTGAAGAAACTAGCTTAGCATGCAACTAAATAGATGTAAAACAATATTAAATACAATATTACATGATTAAACACTTTACAAAATGTTTACAATTCAAAAATGTGTTATTATTGTTTTTGTGCATTATAGAAATGAGTGCATTTGAGGGGAAATGTGCTTCGATTGTCATGAAAATAATGCCACAGTAATATTTTATAATACTTATTTAATTTATTTTTGCTTAATTTCATATATATATATATATATATATATATAATTTTAATTCATTTAAATAAATTAAATTATTGTATATATAAAATATAATGCACAAATTACTGTATAAAATAAGAAAACAAGAAAAATAAATAATTCAAAAATATGTATATATATACATTTAATAATCACAAATTACTGTGTGAAGACAATATAAGAAAAATTAACTAAAATAAATAATAATTAAAAAAAAAAAAAATTATTTTAATTCATTTAAATAAATTAAATTATTGTATATATAAAATATAATGCACAAATTACTGTATAAAATAAGAAAACAAGAAAAATAAATAATTAAAAAAAAAATATATATATATATTTAATAATCACAAATTACTGTATGAAGACAATATAAGAAAAATTAACTAAAAAAAAATATATATATATATCAATATAATTATATTGACAAAATAAGGTATAAAAATAATAAAACAAAAAAATATATATAATTAAAATAAATAAATATTATTTTATCCACAAATTACAAGGAAAAAAAAAAATAATATTTTTTCTTTTCAATGTTTTTTCCCCTTGTGTTGTAAGATTCTCTCGCTCCTGTCTCTTCCACAGCTCAGAGTAAATCTGCAGTTAACTCTATGGGTTTAATTTGACATTGCTGACTTGACTTTCTCATGAAAAGCGTCTCTGTCTCCCGGTTTTGGCTCTTGGTTTCTGTTTCCAGTCGATGTTTGAGTCTCATGAGAGATGACAGCAATCTCCAGGACATTACGAAAGTGAGACGGCTGAAAACTCTTCAAACTCTTGTGAGGTTTCTTCACAAGTCATCCGTCAAACTCTTATTACTTCAGCTTTTCAGCCCAGTGAGTCTCAGCTAGTGATTTAAACACCTTCTGTGTGCGTTGGCACAAGTTCCCGTGTGACGGGTCGTGTGAAGGTCATCCCTGTTCGTCCGTCCCACACTGTACATATACATGTGTCTGTCCCAGTGACGGAGCGTCTGTTCATGTGTTTTTGTGCTTCGGCCGACGCGTCGTTTACAGTCAGGTCTCATGTTTGATGTTTAGCAGAAGCCCGAGTCGAGTAGCAGCTGCTCTGTAGTTTATGACTCAGTTTCGGCCGTTTGACGGAACAGTCACTTGATCTTTCATGCCATTGAGATTGAAAACATTTGTTGATCTGATAGATCATTTTTATGCCTTTACAGTTTTCTGTGACTTTTTTCGGCATTATTGTTGTTTATTGTTTTCTACATTATTGTTGATTTGTCACCAGGATAATATTATAAAGCTGTCTAACATTTTGTTGAAGTTGCAAAAAAGACGAGTGGGATTTGTAAAAATGTTACACACACACACACACACACACACACACACACACACACACACACACACACACAGGGTTTGAAATGAACTTTTTCACTCGCCAGCCAATTTGGCTTCTACATTTTTAAGTTTCCAGCCATTCAGAATTTCCACTAGCTAAAACAAAATATCAGAAATAAACCAGATTATCAAAGTCACAGCTTAACATTGATACCATGATATTTAGATATTTTTAATATTACTTATTACTGACTGTGTTTACGTCAATACTCACCAGCATTGTGACATTATTTTGTGTATTTGACAGTTTTAAGTGCAATAAGCTGCGAAAAAGAACTCAATTCAGTCCTGAGAGGCGGCTTTATGTGTGTGAGCACAAACTCTGTGCGAATCCCACGCCGAAATTCAAACCCTGTAATGCAAGCGTTTCAGATATTTCAGTATCAATATGTATCGAAACTCGATATGTATATTTGCCTACTATTCTGATTTTTTTCGATTAATTCAAATTTTATATTTTGCCTCGATTTTATTATTTTTTTAAATCAAGAAATCGCGTTTTTGAATAAAAATGTTAGCAAATATTACTAATAGACAAGTTGACAATACAGCAATGATAACAGTTGAAGGATTAGTTCACTTTAAGATTAAATTTACCCCAAGCTTTTCTCACCCTCAAGTCTTCCTATGTGTATATGACTTTCTTCTTTCTGATGAACACAGAGGAATATTAATAAATGGACGCATCCGAGCTTCATAATGTCTTGATCTAGTCTTAAAGCGGCTGTTTACTCAGAAAGCGTTATTGCGTTGAAACGAGACGCAGGCAGTGGAATGGGAAAAAAAGTTAAGTTAGGATTAGTCGTGGGTAGTCGTGGCCTAATGGTGAGGAAGTCGGGTTTGTAACCTGAAGGTTGCTGGTTCGATTCCCACGCCGGCAGGAATTGAAGGTGGGGATTGTGAATAAACAGGACTCTCTCCACCTTCGATACCATGACTAAAGTGTCCTACATCTAACCCCTAATTGCTCCCCTTGTAAGTCGCTTCGGATAAAAGCGTCTGCTAAACGAATAAATGTAAATACAAGTGCATATTTTTAGAATGCCGTTCATGGGTGAGACGCTGCAAACGACGCGAGACATGAGTGCAACAGCCAAACATGTCGGCTAAACAAAAACGATAGGAAAAATAGCGCAATGCAATGCAAAAGCAACGGTTGCACTTTATTTTACAGTACGTGTACTTGCATGTACTTAAAGCGTACTTGCCTATTAAAATACTGAGTAATATAAGGTAAGAACTACAGTGTTAGTTATAGTTATCACCCAGTTATTATAATTTCTGTAATAAGTAGGACAGGACTGTAAAATAAAGTGCTACCAAAACTTTTTGGATGATGATGACAGGCTGAAAGCGGCTGTTATTTTCTGATAACAGTCTATATGTAAGAAATATTTAGCATATTTTATAATATTTCTGATTATATAAGATATGTTTCAGGTAACATTTGCCTTCATATGTCACGCATATTTTCTGCAAAGATATTTAACGAATAACACTCACACATGTCGATCACTTTTGCAGTTCATATCACACTTAAAGAGGTTGTTTCCTGTCTCTCTCACAGGTAGGAAGTTCATCATAGCCAATGCGCGGGTGGAGAACTGCGCCATCATCTTCTGTAACGATGGCTTCTGTCACATGTGCGGCTACACCAGGGCTGAAATCATGCAAAAGCCCTGCACCTGCAACTTCCTGTACGGCCCACACACCAAGAGGCTGGCCATCGCGCAGATGGCACAGGCGCTGCTGGGGTCAGAGGAGAGGAAGGTGGAGATAGCGCTCTACAGGAAGGACGGTAAGACGAACCCCGAAACTTATTAATCCACTGCGAGTGCGAGTGTTTCATTAGTCGCTTCTTGAGGTCTTTCTCTTCAACAGCAAACGCTTTTTTTTTGTTGGTTGCTCACCTTGGGAAAGGTTTAATGCAAAGCATGTGAAGACAGATGGCCTTCTGTTGTTTATTTTGTTCTCATAGTAGTTTTGAGCACGACTGCGTGAACTCATGTTTGTAGTTTCCATGTGTCTTTTGCTTTAATATCCTGCTGGACCTTGAAATGGCTTCAGTGGGAATCTGTACTTGTGAAATCAACCCTCAGAAAAGGTTTTGTTTGTCGTAGCCGGGCGCGATTACCTCCAACTGTTCCAGCTCTAGCTCTGTTCTTCGGCTTTACAAAGATCAGCACAGATAGAGAGAAGGATGAAGGGTTTGATGAATTGAGGCCGCAGGTGGTGTTGTTTATTTGATGTCTACATTGTTTTAGCCCCCAATTTGGATGCTGGTTGATCTGGATTGTGACTGGTTAGTGACTACAGTGCAGTCAAATCACTTTCAGAGTTTCTTGAGAGCAGATGTTTGCTCTCAGCTGATAGCTGACGTTCCTCCTGCACGGCATCACACTAGCAATCATAGTTTCCACTGTTTATGTGTTCGGTTGTGTGTTTGGTATTCATCTCGTACCCGGCACCCTCCTGCGCCGGTCCGAGACATTAGCATATCTTGTTGTGTAATACAGTTTAGCAGTTTTGACTCTGTGTCCTCATTGGATAACAATATTTAAGGGTCAAGTAGACACCTATTGTATTGTTATTCCTCTCTGGAAGTCTGTGGCAGACCATAGAATCGCTTGCGGGAAAGTTATGAAACTTGGCACACAGATAGAGGACAGTCTGAAGTGTCACCATGGCAAATTTGGTGTCTCTAACTCACTCCCTCTAGCGCCACCTACTGTCCAGACTCGCACATATATTTATGCTAAAACCGGGCTAGAAAGTAAATAATTTTTCCTCTGCTTCCTTGGTGATTTGATTGGACCATTTGACAAATTTTCCCGCCGTCCCGCCGATTTAAATGAAAATTGAACCAGATCATCCTCAAACCATGGCGACAAAAAGTTGTGGAATTCAAGTCAAACCGTTTTGAAACACATGTGAACAAATTCTACGTAGCGCTTGCGAAAATAGACGCAACGGTTTATCGTATTCAGACCAAACTTGGCACCTCACAAGTATGACCTGAGGTTACATGCGGCGTTTCGGTGGAGCGCCACCTACTGGTCCGGAGATATGAAAAATGGCTATTTATGCTTATAACTTCTGAATGGTTGGTCGAAAAATCATTAAAAGTGGTTTTGTTAGATCGAATCAAATGATATCCAATTTTCCAATATCGGCCATTTTGAATTTTGTAGTAAAGTACTGTATTTTCTGAACGCATGAATGTATCGTCATCAGCACTGAAGGAGTCTGAGGAGTTTGAATCAAGTCAGATTGTTTTTAATATAAGTGATCAGAAAGCAGAACTTTCTCTTTTTAACTGAAGTGGACTCAACTGGTCTGTCAAGCCTAAATGATCAAATATATCCTGAGGCTCTTTATAGCTCTTTTCAGCCTTTTAGTAATATTCGTTTGGCCTAAATGTCTTGATGCACATGATGATATTTGATTGGCCAATTAATCTTGATTAAGTGTTCGCTCTGAATTGGTTTAAAAGGGATTTTTTTTTTCCGGTCAGAATCCATCATTTGCAGCAAACGGTCTTTGTTGCCAAGTAGACGAACATTATGATAACAAAATGTTTTACTTTTGTTAATGGGTCTTGAACGACGGCGCTTTTATTTCCAAAATAAGTTTGTCGTTTAAGTGCAAGTTCAGACCTATGACGAACGATGCACGTTTTATTTTTATTTTAAATCGATAGTGTTTCACTGTTGCACTTTTCTATGAATTTGCTGCTTTGAGGATGTAGAGCTTCACAGAAAAATGAAAACATTGTGTTAATGTGCAATAGACCTGCTTATTCTTGAAGTTATTATTATTGTTCTGCTGGAAGTTGTCTAATTTAACAATAGGCTTCTATTATTAATTGCAATAAGAATTGTACAAAAATGTCAGAAAGATTTGGAGCCAGAATCGCTCAATTCCTTATTTTTCTGACATACTGTGGCGTCTCCTCTTTTGTTTCTGTCTTCTGTGCCACTGACTCAATGATGAAAGCTCTCATCTATCTGAAACACACTTGCATCCGCCCACACACACACACACACACACACACACACACACACACACACACGGAATCTAGAATCAGGCCTTGATGACGACACACACTTTGACTCTCATGTATAATTCAGGTGGAAAATCCATGTTGCTCCAGAAACGGGGATTCCGATCTTTCCCTTCGGATCTGTAGGAGGAGAGGAACAGGAGGAGTGAAACTTTCTTTTTTCTTCTTCTCTTTCCTCGCGTTTGCGCGCTCATTTATCTGCTGTGCTTCTCGTTGGCATCAGCCTTCATCGTGATGGATTGCCCTTTCCTACTCTCTATTGTCCGTCGCTGATCTGAGCGGCACTTAATCAATCACTCTGAGTTTTAAACTCAACGCGGGTGCATTACCCATGAGAACCAGAGAGAGCGAGTGAAAGCGATGGAAGCTAACGTGTGAAAGGCAGCTGGATTAACAAGGGCACAACCTCATATTTCCTGTGGCAGGCAGGGTCCTTAAAAATGCTGTTTCATTTTCCCTCAAATTCTGTTTTTTTTTTAAATAGTTACATTTAAATTTTAGTACTCAAAAAGAATGTCTAATTAACTGAATTCATGAAACTTATACAATTTAACAACGTTTCATTTTCCCCAAATTCCACCTTTTCCGTTTTAATTTTCCTGGATTACATTTTAACGGTAAATGTAAAAAAGCATGTCTAATCAGGTGAATTCATAAAACTGTAAAGGTTTTTTTACATTTACTACTGTGTTTTATGATTTAATACAAATTTATAATCAAAAATTGTGGTAATCAAATAAAGGCGTGAAACATTAACAATTTATTTAAAATTTTAAAATATAATCATCTGAAAATGTAACAATTCCTTTTATTTTTTTTGGTAAATAATGTGCTGCATAACAGGCTTACGGTTTAAAATAAACATTGTGATATTCCTTAAAAATACTGTTTCAATGCATTTTATTATTATTATTACAATATGCATTCTACTATACAATAGAAATACATATCTGTCATAATTTCTGATTTCATTGGCGGGTTGTAGGAGCGTTTCTGTGTGTTTTTACGGATAGTTTTAATCTCTCAGAACATCTCTGAAGATCATTTTGTCTCGTGAAGTGAGACGCAGATGCTGAAAACTTGAGTGTTGAGACACGCAGAACTTCTTATTTAAATGCCAGTGTCTTTGTGGTTTAATATTCAGACACGAGTCCATATAATGATTCGATTAAGTGTGAAGCCCTGCTTATGATTAATTCATCCAAATTCCGTGACATTCCACATGATTCTGTAAATTCCATTCCGAGATTCTGTCCAAAATCCATATGCCCTACGGACGGATCGTATCAGGACGCTCTTTTGCGAGCTTTGGTTAACTGAACGCATTAGAGCCGTGATGTCCAAACGCAGTCGTGGTCTTCTGCAGTGACCCTCAGAGCAGAAACCTGACCTCCGTGACCTCATTGTTTTTTCCCCACAGCAGATTTGTGATACCAGTTACTTAAAAATAGCCTCTTTCATTTCCTTCAGTACCGTTCTGAAGATTATCATCAACACCGGGCCGTCATCTCCAGCAGCGCACCTGTCCTGTGGGCTCCGTGAGGGATTCCTCCCGTGTTTACGGCCCGATTCTTGGCAGGAACCTCCTCCGTTATGAGCCAAGCAATATTTGATTAGCAGACGCTCTCTGTGCATCGCTTGTTTTCATTTTGTTATGACATAACTGTAGTTATTGATCCTATCTGGTTGTGAGCCGTACTGTAAAATCAACTTGTAACGATAATTGACAGTTTAATAGGAGCTCCTGGTCTTTTTGTGAATGATTCATTAGTGCATGTTTTTCTAAAGGAAAAAAAATGTTTGCATAATCTCTCATAATCTTTTTTTTTTTTTTTTTTAACTCAAAACAAATCCTGATGTCACATTGGTTAATCAATATTCACATTGCTATTTATGCATTATTTTAGCAAACCCATATTCAGGTCTGAATTCATTATGGTATTTTTTTTATAATATATAATTACATTTTTTTTTTCTCATTGACTGTCCTGTTTTAATGTCCAATATTTCCTAAAATAAAATAAAATTATATGTATTTTTTTATTATTTATTGTTTTTATATGCAGGAAATATATATATATATATTCGCCAGCTAAAAAATTGGTAGGTAAAAAACGAATATTTTATATTCACATATATATATATATATATATATATATATATATATATATATATATATATACACACCAATTTTTTAGCTGGCGTGACAGTGGATCTGTGTTCAAGACCTCGTCTTTCTCTGTATAATTTATTCAGTTTGGCACAGAGTTAGTTATTGATTGTATTTGGCCGTCAGCATTCACCTGAGAAAAACCGCCAACAAAACATGAGCAGACTCTTCTTGGGAGGCTTGTTCACAGGCTGCTGTGAGTCTTAAAGGGCCGACAAAAGCTTTTTCTGCGCCGCTATTGGAAGAACCTGCCGAAGGAACCGCTGACATGTGGTCTGGAGCGTCTGCTCTGACAACAGACGCGTGCCGCGCCGCCCATGGAAATGAGCCGTGGCCTCTCGCGGGCTTTCTCTTGACATTTACCATTCCCAAAAAGAAAAGAAATCCACAGATGAGCTCTTTGACTTTCACGTCACGTTTCTGCTACAAGTTTCGTTTTTCTCTCACATTTGTAAGGTGGTGTTGATGTGAAACAAAAGCACAGGTTGTAACTTTGCAGAAATCATAAGGCCCTACATTTTATCTAACTTTTGTGTAGATCCTGTTATGTGTGTCATGAGCTCAGTTTCCGTCAGAAGATTCAGCTGATGTCATTGAGTGTCTTTAAACAGACTGTGGGAGATCAGACGAGACCGCCCAACGATCAGGTTTAGCGTCTGAGCTCCAGAGCTGAACCCCACGCTGCCCTGCTCACTGATCCCATCATCAGTGTCTCTCGCTGGGGCCTGGAGACTGAGACGCTCCCCTGGAGATCTGTGTCCCGCCGTCCACAGCTGGAGCGTGAACACATCCAGACGGGTTTATAGACGCTCAGTTGGTTGTCTAATCTGATAACCCACAAGTCAGCACTGAATTGATATTTGTTTGTTTTAATTAACTCTATCTATCTATCTATCTATCTATCTATCTATCTATCGTTGTATCTATCATTCGTTCTATCTATCGTTCGTTCTATCGACCTGTCTGTCTATATATCTGTCTATCTATCTATCTATCGTTCTATCTATCGTTCGTTCGTTGGTTCTATCCATCTATCGTTCGTTCTATCGTTATATCTATCGTTCGTACGTTCGTTCTGTCGTTCGTTCTATCTATCGTTCGTTCTATCGACCTGTCTGTCTGTCTATCTATCTATCTATCTATCTATCTATCTATCTATCTATCTATCTATCTATCTATCTATCTATCGTTATATCTATCGTTCGTTTGTTCGTTCTGTCGTTCTATCTATCTATCGTTCGTTCTATCGACCTGTCTGTCTATATATCTGACTATCTATATATCTGACTATCTATCTATCTATCGTTCTATCTATCGTTCTATCTATCGTTCTATCTATCGTTATATCTATCGTTATATCTATCGTTATATCTATCGTTCTATCTATCGTTCGTTTGTTCGTTCTGTCGTTCGTTCTGTCGTTCGTTCTATCTATCGTTCGTTCTATCGACCTGTCTGTCTATCTATCGTTCTATCTATTGTTCTATCTATCGTTATATCTATCGTTCGTTCTGTCGTTCGTTCTATCTATCGTTCGTTCTATCGACCTGTCTGTCTATATATCTGTCTGTCTATCGTTCTTTTTTACTCTCTCTGTTTTGGCTCAGAGCGTCACATTTCTCCCTCTGCTTTAATGAATTAAACAGCCGTTTGTTGCTGTATGCAAATCCCTCTCCTGCAGCTCATTTGAATATGGAAATAGCCTGGAGAACTCAAACAGTCAGGAAGCCCAGAGCTGTGTCGAGGGTTGGATCCAGCGTCAGGTGTGATGTTCAGAAGCTCGTCGTCACTCTCTGCTGCTGCGAGGCAAATCAAATGCAAATTTCTCAAATCTCAGTGTCTGTCACCCAAATCACTCCCATCACTCAAAAAGTTTGCTTTTTCATCTGGAGAACTTCTGTAATCTCAATTAGCCGCACGTTTGACTATAATATTGCTGAATATTAAGTAGTAAAGTGACCAACCGCATATGTCCACACGTCTTCACAGCTCAGTGTTTACCCAGAGGAGCTGTGAACTGTGTGTGGAAGTGTTAGTTCACTGTTTCTGTCAGTGTCTCATTGATTGAAAAGCCTGTTGGGATAGTAGAGACACTGAATCCCTGCAGAAATCTCATTTCCAAACATCCCATCCTGCTTCAACTAATGGCGAAATCTGAGGGGTTTTAAACACACACATGCTGAGTATGTTTTCGCATTAACCAACTGTGACACATTATTTCTGTAGCTTTAATATAGGCTGGTCTTATTTGTTCATCAATATGATCAGTCTGTAACACACACACACACACACACGGCTCAGTTCTTCACGATCCAGCGATCTTCTTCTTCAGTTGCCTAGAGACCCGACTACACCAAAAATTAAGATGTTAATCCATAACCGGAGAACAAATATGACAGATGCAACCAAGCATGCTCATATCTTTTCGAAAAGTTAATTTAAATTTATTTTTGTACATTTTCCTTAATGTTTTCATTTTACTTCAGAAGTTCTGCTTCATCGGGTTTGTTTGCGCTGCGGGGGTTGAACCGCACAGATATAAGGCCGGAAAGATACTTCACGCAAGGATTATCGCAAACATGTTTTGTTATCATCACACATTGTGTAAAGCAACGTAACCGAACTTGCTTTTACGTCTTTTAGATCTGAATTAAGAACGTCTTTTAAATCACAGATCAATTCCTGAATTTGAATTGAGGAAGGAAACAGGATGTAGAATTTCAGTCTGAAAGTAGAATTAAAATAAATGCATGTTACCCTTTAAGTAGAAAATCAAAGTTTGAATATTGTTTTGACAAAGCCATGTTTAAAAGTGTAGAAAAAAGTTTGATATTTGATAGATATTTGTATTTTGTTACCATATTTAATCAAATATGATGTATCAATGTTTTTTCACATAATTAAATCCAGTCATTTACAGCCAGCTTGAACATGTTAAAGGCGTTTGTTTATTTATTTATTTATCTATTTTTAAATATAAAGTCCTATCACACTCGTATATACGAATTTTTGACTTTCTCAATGGCGTTCATTTCACATCTATAAACAATAAGCCTGTTAATTTATCACGTTTTACAATGTTTTCTGTTTTAAAACATTTACGTTTATTCGATTAGCAGACATGTTTTCACTAATAATGAGTCACAGCGACAGCAATATTCACAGTATACACTAAGTTGATAAGCTAAAATGTAGAAATTTATTGTTGTAGATGCAGAAAACATTTAATTTTAGTTTACAAACCACAGAATACCAGTGATAAATACTGATTTATGTGACTGTGACTAATGCTTAAGCAATTATATCTCATAATGTCTTTAAGACAAGCACACAGCTACTAAATGATTGCTTTATATGATGCAAGAAACTGGATTCCTGTGGAAACGGCACATATTTGTGTTGATATACACAGATGCACACCGCTTCTTGTTTTGTCTTTGCAGGCTGGTTCAGGTCCCTCGTGTCTCAGAGAGAGAATCAGACTTTACATGTTTGTCATTCCTGGTCGGCTGTATTTTTAGCTACTGCGCTCACACACGTTCACAGCTCCAGGTCAGCTGACACCCGCTCAATCCCATCGCCCTTCACTGTGTTACCCTAACGACAAGAGACCCTGATGGATCTAAACACAAACATATGTGCTCAGTGTTTGCGTTAGGGCTTTTTTCTGAAATTGGATCCAACAACTAAAAACCACCAGTATTCTTTTCCTGCATGTTATTCGTTTATATTTTAGATATTTTTACATTTATTTTTATATATATATTAAATATATTTTATATATATAAAAATTATATATATATATATATATATATATACACACACAGATATTATACACAATATTATTCACAATATTACACACACACACACACACATATATATATATATATATATATACACACACACACACATATATACACATATATATATATATACACACACATATATATATATTTATATATATACACACACATATATATATATGTGTGTGTATATATATATGTGTGTGTGCATATATGTGTATAATATTGTGTATAATATCTGTGTGTATATATATATATATATATATATAACAACTCTATATATTCTCTATTGTTTATCTCTATATTGTTTATATATAAATATATGCTCTCTCTCTCTCTCTCTCTATATATATATATATATATAAACAACAGCTCTCTATATATAAACAACAACTCTAAATATATATATATATATATATATATATATATTATATAAACAACTATATTTATTTATTTTTTTTTTTTTGTAGAAAAATCACATTCATAAGCTCCATAAAATTCACCCCCCCTCCCCAATTCCATTTTATCCTTCCCAAATTTCATGTTTTCCTTAATTTATTCATCCAAAATTATTATCCATATTCTGTTACTTTTCATGTTACACATTTTATGACTGGATCCGTCCGCATTTTCTGCGTCAGAGAAATCATAAAGCGCTAACATTGCTACATGACAATTAAATTGAGTAATCAGATAATATTATTTGTGGTAATAAATATCGACCTCTAAGTGAAAATGCATATGTAATAACAATTAATAACCAATAATTGGTTCAAATAAAGGTTTATTGACCAACACTGCTAACATACATATTGTAATATACATATATAAATATTACATGTATAATAACAAATGCCTGCAGAGGGCGCCAACGGCCTGATGATTGTTGTTACACTTTACAGCATATCAAATCCCTGTTTAATATTTAACGCAAATGTCCACTTCATCTTTAATATTTGGCCACTTATTTACAGATTTATAGAAGAACATGTGGACGTCAAAACTTTAAGTTTGAAATCGTGATATTTAGAAACATATTGATGTATTCTCTTGTGTTGGTGTAAGTTTATAGATGAATTACGTTACAAATGTGGTGAATCGGCGCATGTTGTGTTCTCCGATAAAGACAGTATTAAATAATCACACGTCTTCAGACGCCGCAGAGATACCTGAGCCGAGATCCCGTTACAACAGACGCTTCCGTTCAGACATAGGAAGCTGTAAAACCTGTGGCATCATGTTGATCTCACAGAGCTCTCGAGGCAGCTGTGGAAAATTCACTTCGGCTGCAGGTTTCGGTTTCTGATTTGCATGTATTTTTTACGGCCGTATTGTGCTGTCCAGACTCCTGAACTTGAGAGACCATGACGATACCAGATTCAGAGATCAGCTAAAGTCACTGTTATTTGGACAAGACATTAAATGGTTTTGAAAATGCAGCTCCTCTGTTGTGACTCCAAAATCTGCATCTAGTCATAACAGAAGAGTTCAATGCCAAAACTATTAAATCTATCGTCCAAATAACAGAACCTGTTATTAACCTTATTTTAAATGCCATTTCCATTTGGTCAAGCTAGTTCATTGGGTACAGAAGCCTTTTCTGCCTCAGATTAGAAGTAAAAAGAAAAGTTAATTGTGAGATAAAGTTTAAACCAACCCTTAAAGATTCCTAATTGTAATTGTCAACTACAATAGGTTTACATGCATCCAAGGTCAAAAAACACATCACTTTTTAACTCAAATAGAGGTCCCCAGCTAAATATTTTGATTTTGATATTGTATTTTCCATTGAAATAAACACATAAAGTAAAGTAAAAGTAATTTCTATACGGACATTGGTAGGTCTATTAATAAAATCTGTTGACTTTAGCAATCTTTGTTGCATTATATGCCAACGATAACAGCTCAAAAATGGGGAAAAGGCACTTCTTGTGTTTTTTTTTGCCCATGCCAGTAATATTAAATATCTCTTAAAGCCTTTTAGATTGGGTTTTAAACAAACTTTTCTTTTGGCATCCATATTTTTAGGCCCATATGTGGTTCAATTCCAAAGATATTGGGATCTTAGTGACATTTAAAACGTTGGCTTTCATCACTATTTACGTGCGTTTCTTCAGAAAAAGTATATAAGAAATTTGAGCTGGAGAAGTGTCTAAAATTTGGTAGATTTGACATGGAATAATTCATTTTAATTTTCTCATAATATTCACTGCAGCATCAGCTCTTTTCTCAGTGTCTGAAATGGTTCGATAAAGGATTCTCTAAACCCCGCCTTTCTTAGAGCCTGCTCTGCTCTGATTGGTCAGATGGCCGCAGAGCAGAAAACAGCGTCTTTTCAACACGAATCAAACCCTTCCAGTCTCAGATACAACTACAGTGTTTGAGGGCGGGGCAAAACAGACCCTGTTCAGCCAATGAGAACATATAGGCTAGCATTATGCAAATGAGCTACAAACCTACGTAGCATCAGCAGGAAGTGAGACTGGAATTACAGACGACTCGTTTCAGGCAGTTCAGAATCAATTCTTTCTTTTGGGAGACAAAAACTCTGTGATCTTTGCTGACCTTTTACATTCTCAAACAGCTTTATTACACAGGGAATATCCAACAAAGCATAATAAAGTCTTATTTAGATTATAATAATATTAAGTTGTAAAATTGCTAGATGTGATATATCAACAAAGCTATCAAGAGTTGAACCACTCAGCTATTTTATTAGAGGATGGAAAAGTTCCTGAAAAACAGTTTTTGGACTCAAACATGATAACATTACAAGTGGGCATCATCAAGTAGAGCCAAATAAAATGGTGAAAGTGTAGGAAATGAAGACCTTTATTATTTGTAACGTGTAAATGAGCCCAGCTGGAGAGAGGTGATACGGCACAGGGCTGTGTAATCGACCGGCTCCATTTGCACCCCAGCGAGGGTCTCGCGGCGCAATCGCATAAACAGAGCCTCAGGGCTCGCGCACCGAAAGCAGCGCTCCTAATGGAGCTCTCACAATCCAATCAGGCTGGCAACGGATGAGGAAAGGACATCGAGAGAAGAGAGAGGGAACATTATCAGCAAGTCCACTTGGTTTTCTCTGCTAATGGTGCATTAAGAGAAGTGACCAACAATGAGAGAGACAGATGAAAAGTACAGAGAAGAGAACGCTAATAGAAAATGAAAGAGACGGAGAAAACTTGTATTGTTACGCTATCGTTTTGCCTGATGAAAACACATCAGTGACTGTCAGTCATTTGTCACGGTTATTCACAAATATGTGCGCTGAGTTCAGTCACGTCTTTGTTTTTGAGACCCGTCTGGATAAACAGCAGCTCCAAATGCACTTCAATCACACTTTAAAACGTCTTTCACTGCATTAGGAATATCAATCCAGTCTGTATCGGTGCTTCACTAACATCACTTTTCTGCTTCATTTCTTAGGTCTCAGTTTTTGTGATTTGTAGTGGATGTAGGAAGACATTCATATTTACCACCATAATGATGCTCTTTTTCGTACAATCAAATTGCGACCAGGGTCTTTTTAAGATTGCGCTAGGGTTATCAAAGTCGGTGCTGAAATGCTAAAAATGTGACGATACCAGCATTTTCCCCTAGCGATCTTAAACACCTCTGATTGGCCGTTGTGTTCACACACTCAACAGATACATCTGTGATTGGCTGCAATGATCTGCTTTTCAAACGAACAACATGTTTTTGAAGCGTTGATCATTGTAGCCAATCACAGACGGATCTGTTGAGTGTGTGAACACAACGGCCAATCAGAGGTGTTTAAGATAACAGCGCTTTAAATACTTGGGGGGAAATGCTGGTATCGTCACATTTTTAAAATTTAGGACTTTTGACAACCCTACACTCAACTTGTTTTAACCCAGCGGTTAAAAACATAAATGTTTGGTTTTATCTAACTCAACTATTGTTTCAAAATGATTGTATTGCTTGCTTAAATTGAACCCAAAATGTGTTGGAAATTAACATGAATTAATATGCTTAATAAATGAACATTTATTAATAAGTTTAATGAATAATAACTAAACAAATTAAAATGTTTATTAATAAATGTTTATTTTGTGTTCATTGTAATCCAGACATTAAACAATAGTTGGGTTAAATAAAACTACCCAACGAACATTTAACCCAACCGCTGGGTTTGTCTATTTTCAACCCAGTTATCTAAGATTTTCACCCAGCATTTTTTACAGTGTAGATTACATTATTAAGCTATTAAAGTTTACTTTATTAAAAGTTTTTTTATAAACGTTTACGCCACTATTCGCTGAACCTTCTGTATCTGTAAACCTTGCCATTAAATACTAGCTGGTTAATGAGCATCAAACTCCAGCTTTCTGTGCAGCTCTCACTGTATTTATAATTGTATTAAATGCATGGATAAAGCATCGGTGATGCCTAATGCACACTTTGTTTCAGTACAGTAGTAGCTATTTTTGTGGCCAGCTTGTGAAAAAGAGAAAGTAATAAGAGATCGCCCTGTTCTTAATGTCATAATAAGATGAAATTTCTTAGTAATTGTAGGTAGCATGAGTCCACTTAGTCCATCAGATGTGATTAAAGTCATTTTATTGGATGATGTATTTATAAGAAGCTCTATAGTGATTATCACCAACCTCTGATGTCGACGTACTTAAAACTGACGTACGACATACTACAGTACATGTTCCTGTCCCGATCATGATCGTGAACACAATGCGATGACCCCGATGACCTCACATGGGGTTTAAGTCTAAGAAACAGGTCCAGTTGTGACTGTTTTGGGTTTCAGGCCAGCTTCGGTCTCACATGACCTGATGGCTATCGCTTTCCCTGTTTGGGACTCTTGAGTATCTGCCAGGGTTCTGATCTATTTAAGCCGTGCTCTTCTGAGGAGTCTCGTGAGTTGTGAAAGAACAACCTCCGAGCGGTACTTTTTGGAGAACCTTTCAAGTACTTTTTCACAGGTGTTTCTTCCTCGTCTCTGTCCTCATCTGCCCTGCCGTGGGTTCAGAGGGCAACAGTGTCCAATGAGACCCACATATGAGAGAGTTCTCGCCGATGTCCCAATTTCACTGCAGATTATAGCTGCTCTCGGCACGCTCCTCTCTCCCCGTGTCCCTTCGGAGCAACGGATGGAGAGCAGGAGATAGCGAGAGACAAAATGATGAGGAAAATAAGTGAGTCCTTCTGTTCCAAAAAAAAGTGAGCTGCCTACATAGACTGCATTCTCTAGGCCACTTTAAATCTCTTTGTTCGTACATTAGATATCTAATATATCTTCAATATATCTCCTTTTGCCAAATTCCAAGGCAGCATTACACCATTCTTGAAGAATGCAATCCCAGGATGCATTTCGACAAGTGAGAGAAATGTTTTATATTAATTCTGCATATACACAATAAATCATTCAGTACCAAAAAGTATCAAAAGTAGTCCAAATAATAATGTACGATTGATTTACTACAATAGATTCTGACATTTTCAGTGCGTGAGATTGTCCTGTTTTGTTGTTGGCAGTATTCTCCGTGAAGCATGAGCTCTTGAAGCTCCGCCCTCTTCTTGAAAGGGGGCTGGGAGCTGCAGCTCATTTGCATTTAAAGGGACACGCACACAAAATGGCATGTTTTTGCTCGCACTCAAAAAGTGGCCATTTTAACATGCTATAAAAATGATCTGTGGGGTATCAGAGGGAGGTGTGCTGTTTTATGTGTGTGTGTGGAAACAGACAGTGAGGGAATCCTCTGGACTTCTGCCCTGTACATGTGTTTTTTGTTGGCCTGGATTTTGTAACGCAGAACACGGGACTATCTCCGGGCCTCGGCCCAAAACATGGACACAACACAGAACTCAGCGGCTGGAGGACTTCACCGTGTCTTCCAGAGCCAAAGACCAAGAATGAGGAAGAGGAGTGTGGCTCTGTCAGCAGTCACATGATGCTGTTCTCTCATAACTGAAGAGATTTTAACACAGTTTACAGTTACATTTCATTTCAAATTGCTAAGGAGAAATAAAAAGAAGTTAGTCAATACTTGCCATCGAGTAAGAATATGAGTTCATATTGAGATTGTAGACCTTTCATTATAATCCACATTTGGTCTTTTTCTCAGGAGAGAAGTAGGAGTCTCTATTTACATTCCTTTTTCAGGTTTTTTTCATTCATGTGAACAAGGTTCACTATGTAATAGGCCTAATTTACATAAAACAGAGACTTGTTTGGACTGAAAACTACAACAATGATCCAACTGCATTAAAAATAGTTATTTATTGATAAAATAGAGTGAAATACTGCAGTCACAAGTGGCAGACTAGTAAATTTGCTTGGTAGTTTTCATCATGTGTTTGATTTTAAGTGTACATTTCCATAATATAAGCAGGGTTTTAATGTCAAAGCAGCATTTAAAGTCTGTCTGGTCAATACGCTGAACTTTACGCGCCTCGTCGAGAAAACCTCAGCAGCATTTCAGTCTTCCTGCAGGCGGATGTTTGGCTGAACTTTAGTTTTCTGTTGGCTTTCCTCCACTGACAGCTTCCATTAGCGCACAGTGACTGGCGTATTTACTGGATGATGATGGTTTCCATGTAATTAACATGGGTCTTGTTTCCCCCTGCGGCCCATAGTAAGGAAACGGTGCATTAACAGCGCCGAGCGAGAGAGCGAACGTCACAGATGTGGAAGGAGACATGGAGACGTCGTTTGAAACTAGATTTATACAGTTCCTGTGGAAAGTACTTGTGTGAGTAATTGTCTGTTCAAAAGTCACTGCCATGATCGTAGCGTATACACTACCATTCAAATGTTTTGGGTCGAAAAGAATTTTTAATTTCGTTTGCTCACCGAGGCTGTGTGGAAGCTTGTTTCCGCCACTAAATAAAAAAATAAAATAGGTAATTGTGACTTTTAATCTCAGAATTCTGACTTTTTTTCTCGCAATGGCTAGTTATAAAGTCAGAATAGCAAGAAGAAACGTCAGAATTCTGAGATATAAAGTCAGAATTATGAGTTATAAAGTCAGAATTGGGAGATATAAAGTCAGAATTGTGAGATATAAAGTCAGAATTTTGAGATATAAAGTCAGAATTTGGAGATATAAAGTCAGAATTGGGAGATATAAAGTCAGAATTGGGAGATATAAAGTCAGAATTGTGAGATATAAAGTCAGAATTGCGAGATATAAAGTCAGAATTGCGAGATATAAAGTCAGAATTGCGAGTTATAAAGTCAGAATTGGGAGATATAAAGTCAGAATTATGAGTTATAAAGTCAGAATTGTGAGATATAAAGTCAGAATTGTGAGATATAAAGTCAGAATTGTGAGATATAAAGTCAGAATTGTGAGATATAAAGTCAGAATTGTGAGATATAAAGTCAGAATTGCGAGTTATAAAGTCAGAATTGTGAGATATAAAGTCAGAATTGTGAGATATAAAGTCAGAATTGCGAGTTATAAAGTCAGAATTGTGAGATATAAAGTCAGAATTGTGAGTTATAAAGTCAGAATTGTGAGATATAAAGTCAGAATTGTGAGATATAAAGTCAGAATTGTGAGATATAAAGTCAGAGTTGCGAGATATAAAGTCAGAATTGCGAGTTATAAAGTCAGAATTGTGAGATATAAAGTCAGAATTGCGAGTTATAAAGTCAGAATTGTGAGATATAAAGTCAGAATTATGAGTTATAAAGTCAGAATTGCGAGATATAAAGTCAGAATTATGAGTTATAAAGTCAGAATTGCGAGATATAAAGTCAGAATTATGAGTTATAAAGTCAGAATTGTGAGATATAAAGTCAGAATTGCGAGATTTAAAGTCAGAATTGTGAGATATAAAGTCAGAATTGCGAGATATAAAGTCAGAATTGTGAGATATAAAGTCAGAATTGCGAGTTATAAAGTCAGAATTGTGAGATATAAAGTCAGAATTGTGAGATATAAAGTCAGAATTGCGAGATATAAAGTCAGAATTGCGAGATATAAAGTCAGAATTGTGAGATATAAAGTCAGAATTGTGAGATATAAAGTCAGAATTGTGAGATATAAAGTCAGAATTGCGAGTTATAAAGTCAGAATTGTGAGATATAAAGTCAGAATTGTGAGATATAAAGTCAGAATTGCGAGATATAAAGTCAGAATTGTGAGATATAAAGTCATTTTCTGTCAGTCAATTCTGACTTTGTATTACGCAATTCTGAGAGAAAAAGTAAGAATTGTGAGATATAAACTCGCAATTACCTTTTTAATCTTTTATTCAATGGCGGACACAAGCTTTCATAAGGCTGCATTTATTTGATCAAAATACAATAAACAGTGATATTTGGAAATATTATTATGATATTTTTCTATGTGAATATATAGTACAGTGTAATTTATATCCAGTGATCAAAGCTGAATTTTCAGCATCATTACTCCAGTCTTCAGAGTCACATGATCCTTCAGAAATCACTCTGATATGATGATCTGTGTGGTTGCGAGGGCATTTCTCACTGGCTCAAGTTAATAGAAAAACACAGACTGTTTTTTCATCTAGCAGGTGAAGATTGTAGTGGTTTGTTCAAAGCACCAGAAGTAGAAGCAGCACTAATGAAGATCAAAGAGCCGGAGAGGACTAGTGGAGTGAACTGGAAAGCAATGGGAGAAAATTGAAGAAGTAATAGAGAAAGAGGAAAGGTTACGGGCTTTAAGAGGATGTAGTTTAGCACAAATGAAAGTGCTGCCTGGTGGTATTAGTGTGAAGATCAGCGGTCCTTTGTGTTCCATCCCAATCCGCCCATTCCCAACCAAGTCACGCATTGTGTAGCACCATGAGAACGCTTCCCGCACGCCCCGTATCCCTCCAACTGTGCCCTGGATTCCCATCCGCACCCTTTGAAATGCGAGTGCGTGTTCAAAAGCTGCCCGCGGTGCTGTGCGGACAGACGGCATCTGGTCTGGGTGCCTTTAGCCAACAGGGCAGCATGGGAATATCGCTCTGTGAGCATTGAGCGAGTCGTCAGTATTCATGCGCTAACGTTCGCCCGCGGTGTTGATGCTATCCACCCAGCCAAGTCTGATCTGAGCGAGAGTCTGGCAAGAATGAGAATAGTCCACATGAATGATTTTAAAGTTATTTAAAGTCCGCCTGTGGTGAAACTCAAATGTTTAATGTTGTTTATATGTCTATGTGGTGTTTTTAAATGTGCTTCAAGACAAACCATGTGCAAAATCATAAATCATTGCGGAGTATTTTCTCTTAAAAACTGCAGTGAACCAAAGACAGGCTTGAAATCGCTGGTGTTTCTGACATCACAAACTACCTTGTAGCGAATCACGTCAAAGTGTGATCGTCAGCGACTAGCTGGTGTGAGTGGAGGCGGGGCTAATTTGCATATTCATAGAACCGCGTATACTAAATGAGGCAAGGGTGTCGAGTTACATTCAAGCTATTTTAATTTTTTTTCCAAGGAAAATGTCATATTGGCGATCAAAGATGAGTTTTAAGGGATGACATTGACTATTTTAATGTTTTTGAATGAACCCTATTTACTTTTTAATCAACATATAAAAAAAAAACTGACTGTTATTTACTTTCCCAGCTCATGTTTCATTTTTATTACTCAGCGTGGTTCATGTGGTTCATTTTTTATTAATATAATTTAATTGTTTACATTAACAATAGTAATAATGTAATTATTAAAATTATTCCACCAAGTAATATACTTAATTAGCTTAACTATGAGCTATTTTAGGTTGCCAAGTGATTAATATAGAATGTGCAGTTAAAAATGTGCGTTTATTTTACAGCAGCTTTGAATGAAACTCATAACAATTAAGAGTCTGCACTATTCATTTTAAAATATTATAAATAATATATTGAACTTTTTTATTTTGACTTTTTTTCCGTAGTTCATTAATGCAGATGGAAAAATACTTGGGGCCGCAAAAGAAAAATCTGAACTTGTCATCTTTTACTTGATGTTCCAAACCTGTTTGAGTTCTTATGACGTTCTTATGTGGAGTGCAAAAGCAAATGTGTATCAAAATGCTAATTTTCCAAGTAATGAAAGCGTGTAATGTCACAAAATATTAGTTTGTTCTACTAAAGCTTTTAAAATGTGTCATTTTCATAATGTATCTCGCATTTCTTCCATCTGTGTTTACTGTTGAAACCTCAAAGCAGATTTTGGGCTTTTTACGAAATGCGATTGAACTACTGGATGGAATTATTCATGTTCAATTATTCATGTTTGTGACCCCAGCAGTCATCCGTGGACCCCTCGAGCCCGCGGAGGCCCGCTGATCAAACAGGTGTCGAGCAGGCATCCACCGACACTCGTCAATTATTTATCCAGCCTTTCACTTCTCTAGTTTATGCCGCTCATTACAATGCGCTGAATGTTTCATCGTAATGGCTCGGCCTCTGCCGTTCATTCTAGGGTTTCACGAGGAAGGACTCATTCGATAGGACGCTAATCCCCAGTGACATGCGCTTATTCTCCATCAATACAAGATGTTAGACCTTAACCAACTCAACGGCTGCTTTCATTAAAAACGATCAAATTCCACACAGGAAAGGTCAAATGTCACTGTCTAGAGAAGTCCATAAATGTTTTATAATTTCAATTTCGGTAGCTGATATGATGGGGCTCAGTTTGGACACCCTGTAGTCATAATTTTATCCCTTAAAACTCATCTTTGATCTCCAAAATGACATATTTAAACTTTTTTTTTCCTTGAAAAAATTTTTCTTCAAGCCTTAAAATAGCTTGAATGGAACTCGACACCCTTGCCTCATTTAATATACACGGTTCTATGAATATGCAAATTAGCCCCGCCTCCACTCACATCAGCTCAGCGATCCACTCGTTCACAATCACACTTTAACGTACAAAAAACACCAGCGATAATAATAATAATAATAATAATACATTTTATTTATTGGCGCCTTTCAAAACACCCAAGGTCACCTCACAAGCCAGCAAAACACACATATATATATATACATACATAAATACATAATAAAAGTGCAGTAAAAACTCAAAACATTATAAAAAAGCCTTTATAAAAAGATGTGTCTTAAGACGCGATTTAAATGTCAGCAGGCAATCGCTATTGCGAACAGCGATGTTTGTGATCTTTGCTTCACCGCAGTTTCGAAAGAGAACACACTCCGCAATTTGCATATGGTTCGTCTTAAAGCCCATTAAAAACACCACATAGACATATAAACTATTAAAAACTTAAACAGCAGGACTTTAAGGTAAAGCGAGTCATTTTTGCACCAACACATGGAATTATTATAATAAATAATGACTGTTTTCTTAATCACTCCCTCCATCTGCGACTGGACTGATTGGCTCAACCAATGGCGCGAGTTTGAGGCGGGGCTATACATTCACCTGACCAATCACAGAGGTGGACAGTCTTTGAAAACAGACCTTATTTTTGCAATCCACTAGTGACACACTTTAACGTAGTAAGCGTGCAGTACTTCATGCTGTTCGTGTGAAATGAAATATTCTGATTAACTTAATCTCAAAATGCCTATAATCATAGTCCATTAGTTCATCCGTCATCAAACAAAGCATGAAATTGCAGTAAACTTGCGTACATTATCTTTTGCGCATCATCCATGCGTGAGTGCGTGCGCTGCGTCTGTCATCGCGGGTTAAGTGTGTTGTCTAGGATGCACCATTGGGCACTTTGTGAAGCTAATTGCTTTAATCTAGAAAGCAGGTGTACGGCGAGTTCATGACCGCGGCGCTTCACATATGCTGACCTGACCTGGACCACGTGTGTTTTCATGGTGCTTCATCACTGGAATTCTGATGCGTTTCTGGTGGTGTCTTGTTTAATATTAAAGCAATATTATAGAATTAGATGTTTATACTTTTACATCAGGTCTTCAAAGCTGTGTTGTTTTGAGATGAGACTGCTTTTCTAGATGGATGAACTTCTGGTGTTATCACTGTGGGTGGATTTTCTCCATGTAGACCTGTGGTTTTAAACCTTTCTGACTCCTTAAAAATGTTTTCAGAAATGTTTTTTCTTTCTGCATATGCGTGATGGAAATGTGCGCGCTGGAGACAATCATATTCTGCCTGTTTTATGATGCAAAATTAATGTAACCACAGTCAGTTATGTCTCGAGTACAAGACAAAACATCAAATGTTATAATAGACCTGTGCGTTCATGTCCTCAACGATCTTTTCCGTGTTAATCAAAGTTTTTGACTAGCCGTGACGACGACAAGTGTATTCTATGACAAAAATTGTTTCAGTAACTATTTATTTTTAAAAATGTTAAAACGGCGTAATATTCATGAATTTGATTATGTACTTATCCGTTTCGTTGCGAGTGGCGGGAACTTGCCGAGAGACTCCGCCCACGCGCTCTTCTGATTGGCTGTGATTTATGATTGAGTATCAAAATCGCATCACATATTGTTTGTCGCTGGAATATTATCGCACCGCATCTGGTTAGGACACGGCGTATGATGTCAGTAATATCATAATATCATCGTTATTAGTAATAATCAAACGGCAATAATACTGAGAAAAAGAAAAATCCTTCACTGTCCTTCAACTCTGGAAAAGTTTCAGATGCTTAAAGCACTTGTTGTTTATTGTTTATTGTTTATTGGAATGTGTTTGTTTCCCTTTATTTATTTATTTTGAAGCCATCATTTAATAAAATTAGTCATTTAATTTAGATATAAAAATATGAAAATATTAATCCAATAAACATGCACAAATAAATGTAACATTAAAATACGGCAAGCTCATTAATTAATAAGAAAATTGTAGATTTTTAATTATTGATAACTCACATAAGTACTTATGGAAAATACCGATTTTAAGTAAATGTGTTTTACCCTAGTAAAAAATTTTAAAAAGATATTTTCATACTAAGTATACTTCAATCCATTAACATATTTATTAACATATCATCACTTAAGACTTATAAAATAAACTTTTTTTAGCCGTATTTCTTGTTGCATACTGCGCATATCTTAATATTATGCCTAAAATGTGTTTTAATGTTTCTATTAATAAGGATCGTATGATCCTAAGAGTCTTTAAATGCAAAATATTTAAAGTGAACCTAAAGGATACTTGCAATATTTCAACTTTAGCACAACCAAATATACTTCAGTATATCTTTAGTTGGACCTCAGCTCTACTAAAAAAAATAATTGTTCAAATTTAGCAGATTTTAAATATACTAAAAGTACAATTGCAGGGTATTTTATGAAGTACACAAATATGCAAATGTATTTTTAGTATACTTAACACAAAATAAATGTATATCAAATACATTTTAGTGTATTTTTTTCACTAGGGCACGTCTACGTTTAAAAATGTGTTCCATATTTGAAACATTTAATCATATTATTCATATTTAGTTTCCTGTTTGAAAATATCTTTCAGTGTTTAATGAAAATATCTTTTTTAAATTTTTTACTCCTCACTTGTCAGTCGCTTTGGATAAAAGCGTCTGCTAAATGACTAAATGTAAATGTTTGATTATTCTGAGGGAGAAAAGTTGAGTTTGTAGTTATTGACATCATGCCACACATTAAAAATAACTTTTCCTTCTTCAAGCAATACTTTTCTTGACTCCCCGATTTAAGATGAAAACGCTGCTCGCATGCGAATATCAATTTCCTGTAATTTGTCAGTCTGTTTCCTTGTGGCTCTCATCACAATCTTTGGCACCATGCATTATTCTGTAGGTGTAACTCATGCCCGTCTGGATTTGGTGTCTATATATACCGTCCGGTATCCGATGACACGGCTTCATCTCCTTAATGGCTCCAGCGCGTCCACTCCCCTCCAGTCAAGAAGCCATCCAGCGGGAAAAACAGCAACCCAATAACATGCTGGAGTCGATGCCGCCCCTTTCAAGACCTTGACACGTCAGGAACTTTATCATTACTTTGAGCCGTCAGAAGAAGGGCCAAGAGTGTGTGGGCTCGCCCGAGTCGGAAACCCGGAGTTGAGGTGTAACTCCAGCTTCGGGCTTGAAACCCGCAACCAGACGTCAAGCCTCCCTCAGGCCTCGCTGGCGCAGGGTTACGGTTTCTCCTAATTGCTTTTACCCACTGCTCGCTGTCTCGCTGTTTCACCTGGCTGGATATCCCCATTCATTTTTAATTCCTCGCTCTAATCTCATTTGGCCAGGTGGCTACGGGTTACAATTAGTTTAGAGAAATTAGTAAAAGCCGCCGAGGTACTTCACCGCTCGGCGTTCTCTCACGCTCTCCAAAAAGATGCTAAATCAAGTGTGTTGCCAGGGTTTTGCTGAATCTATTTGCCGTTTAAGACCAACGGCTTTCTGTAAGAAAGACAAATAACTGCAGATGGTGCTCGCTGAAAATGTTTAATTATGTGAGGAAGAATTGATAATGCACAACTGAGGTGAGGCTACAAGACAAAGTGGTGTCAAAAATCTCAGGTGTTGTATTTTCAATAATTTTATTAAATATATAATAATATATATACATAATGTGTGTGTTTGTGGCCTATAAGTAGGGCTGTCAAGCAATTAAAAATTTTGGTAACACTTTATTTATTTTTACAGTGCCGTAGTTACATGTTACTACTTGTACCTACCATAGTAATAACAGTAAATTATGTATAGTTACAAGTAACTAACCCTAAACCAAACCATAACTGTAATTCTATAGTAAGTACATGTAGTTAAATAATAGTATTTGTGTAACTATGGCACTGTGAAATAAAGTGTAACCAAAATTTTAATCTAATTAATTACATGATGTGTCGATTAATTAATTTAGTTAATCGTAAATTAATCACACGTCAGTCTGGCTGAGAAATTACCCCCAAAAGATCATTTAAAGTCATTATTGTGTTAAATGAGAAAAGCATCAAATAGACATGACAAAAAGTAGCTTTTTATTTGATTCAAAATATCATTTTTCACAAACTTTTAGGCTATTTTTATTTTTGGCTGAAATATACCTTTAATGGGTTTTTATTACTTTGGAAATGTGAATTTTCTTTTTTTTTTTTAATGAAATTATACTGGCGGCAAATGTCTAAATGAGTGAGTCACTGACTTTGTTCAAATGTCTGATTCATTCAGGAATGAACTAAAAGGCTCTGTTTATGAATGAGTCATTGAATCATTGTTTCACCCGATTGATTCGCTCAAAACGCAGATTCATTCACAATTTTACTTTCTGGTACTTTGCAATTTGATCGGTATGAAGGCGACAGCAACTTTCTCAAGCACTTTACACATTGCAATGCATTCTTGGATTGTTTTCTCCTTGAAATAGACATGAAATGCTGCCTTAGAATTTGTCCAAAACCTCAGACTATATAATTATGCACCTTCATTACATGTCCACTCATCACAGGTGGACAGCAGGCCTTTGATTGACAGGCGAGCGGAAACCCTGTCGTTTCGTCATCTGCGTCTGTCACATCAGCAGACAGAGTCCTTTCATCGGCCCCATAAAGATGGATGACTGGAAAGGTGTTCAGTGTTACCAGAGACCACAGAGCTCGTGTCAGTCTCTAAAGAGAGCGATGTTTCACGAGACAACAGCCGCAGTCCTCCGGGAGAAGAACACTGAGCAAAACATGAGATTCAACACAAACACGCAGCGACAGACACCGTCCAGCAGCAGAAAGCATTCAGACGGCTCCTTATGTTGACCTTTATCGGTTATCAGCCACAACATTTTATCCGTATTGGCAAGAACACTATTATCGTATTCTCTTGTCGCTGTAGCCCGACTTTTATATAATGTTTAACCCCTTAACTCTCACCGTCTAGTGGGACGCGTGCCGGTGTGTTTATTTATTACCTTTTTTCGCATCACATATTTCAGTAATCATGATAAATTAGGTGTCATTCGAAAGCTTGTTGTGTACGTTGTCATGTTTCATATTACTACAACTTCCATATTTGGCGTCTGTTTTGTGATAGAAGTGATATTTGGACAGAAATGTATTAATTTGTTACAGGAGAATGCATCAAAAAAAAAATCAGTGGAATGTGGGTGACGCTCGAGTGGCTATTTTTGGTTCAACGTCTAAACCACTGCTTCCCAAACTGTGGGTCGCGGCCCTCCGGTGGGCCGTAGCGGTATTGCAGGGGGGCCGTAGCTAGTCCAAATCAATACATTAAAATAATTAAAATATTCCAATTGTTCTAAAATTTGATTTTTTTGAAAATATGTGAGGTTAGTGTTATGGATTTAAATATATTTGTTAAGAATGTTTACATCATAGTTCTCATAATTCACATGAAATTCTTACAAACTTGTTAATAAATGTATTTGTGGGTAAATGTCAGTATATATTTTTTAACAGTGGGGTCGTGGAGCTTTTGCAATGTTTTTAGGGGGCCTTACCCCTCTTAAGTTTGGGAAAATCTCATGGGAGCTTTAATTTTTGTGATATCAACTTCAAATTTGGAACACAGCTTTGTTAGATATATGGCTTTGATTTTTTTATTCAACTTTAGAGATTTTTTTTTTTTATATATAAAATAACTTTTTAGTATAGTACATTTGATTTACAGTACATTTAAACGTCTATAACGGAGCTTCCCAAACTTAAGAGGGGTAAGGCGCCCCAAAAACATCGCAAAAGCTCCTCGACTGCGCCGTTAAAAAATATATACCGACTTTAACAAGTTTGTACGAATTTCATGTGAATTATGAGAACTATGATGTAAACATTCTTTACAAATATATTTAAATCCATAACAAAAAAATCAATTTTTAGAGCATTTGGAATATTTTAATTATTTATATTTATTATAGCTACGGCCCACCGTTTGGGAAGCGCTGGTCTATCACTTTTTCATACGTTCATTTCTTGAAGTGCTTTCAATCTGCTGAGTGTCTAGACCAAACGTGGGTCTCTCTTCCAAAGCATTCTTGAATTACAACGATTTAAGCTCAGAAAGGGGGGGTGATGGTTTTCTGCATTATTCAGGAACCGCAGACTCTCATTTTAATATCGTATCTTCTTCTGTTCTCCTCTTCCTCGTGTTATGTGACAAACGTCACGGGAGGCACAGTGAGGAGAACTGAAGCAGAACGGTAATGCCAGTTAATTAGCCTCGATTATTCCTTCTCTTCCTCACAGGACCGTGAAGTGGCTCTCCTTTCGGTCGCCCCGCTCGTTTGGTTTTCCCCGTCACTGCCGTCACCTGGTAATTAGGGCTTCCTGTCTTCAAGCCACTTCAGTTCCCTAACACCACGAGACTCTATTAACACGGCTCGCTCCTAATCAGACGCTCTCAGAGACGTCACCTCCTGCCCGGCGGGTCAGTCCCAACGCAGAAGCGCCACCTCGAGCGGAGGAGGCCACTCCATTAGTCTCCAAATCACATTAGAGTCCCGGGAAAAGCCTCTGATTGAATTACAGACATGCTGCTTGGCAGTTTATTCCCCACCGCTGACATTTGATTACAAGCGTGTCGAGCTGTAGCGGAGGAGTGGGAGTTGCTTTCTCTCTAATGTGTCTCTGTTTTAGCACATCCATCAGACTCTCGTCCTTCAGGTTCCCATCATGCCAAGATCTCCTCCCTCATCCTGACGCGCTGCCCTAACTTTCCCTGTAATTATGCATCTTTTTCTGTCGTTTTATTGTCTCTGTACCCAAACTTACTCTAGCAAGCTGCTCTGCTGTCTACGGAGTATGTAGGGTGTTGCCTTCTAAGTGCCCTAACCTTCATGAGCTCTGGTGAGAGAGTGATTTGGAACGTCTACGTTCGAGAAGACTCGACTCACAAATGTTTCCAATACGGCAAAACAGTCCGTTTCAAAGGTTCAGAGTAAAAGCCTGTTTATTTTCTTCAGAGACAAGTTGATTTTTAGCTTTAACTAATTGTAGCCTTTCTGTGAAAACCTAAATGTGCTTTTTTAGATAATAATAATGATAATAATTTACTGTACTTGTTTGTAGCTCTGCACAATTTGGCCAGAATTTTGTGATTATTTACCAATATGAGTATATGATGAGGAGGATGATGATGATGATAATAATAATAATAATTTGGGAATTATTGTGTGATTATTTATTAATATGGAAATAATCATAATAATAATAGTACTAATAATAATAATTTTTCCAGAATTGTAAGTATTTATCAATATTGCTTCAACAACAACAACAAGAAAAACAACAATAATAATTATAATAATAATATATTATTATTATTATCATTATTTTATGTTTTAAAATATCATTTTGTATTTTTATCATTTTATTTAATAGTAAATAATAATAATAATAATAATAATGATAATTTAAAATAATAAATAATAATATTTGGTCAGAATTATGTGATTATCAAAATAGAAAATAATAATAATAATCATTGTTATTATTACTACTATTAGTATTATTATTATTATTATTATTAGTAGTAGTAGTAATATCAATAATAATTTATATTGATAAGCAATAATGATGATTATTATTGCTGCTACTACTAAATGAAATTATTAAAATTAAAACAAAAATTAAACTAAATAAATAAAATAAAAAATATATAACAAAAATAAAATAAAATAAAAATAAATAAAAACAAAACAAGAAATATTACAATTGTACAAAATACAAAAAATGTTGTATTTAAGAACATAATATAATAATTTTATTTTACATTCTTTACATCTGTAAAATTACAATACTAATATTTATGTTCTTAATTTCTTAATTTTCCAACATTAAACCATCAAACTTTTATTTGAACAGAAAACCAACCCCAAACTTTATCTAGTGTGTATGTACCACAGTGCAGTGCATTCTGGGATTGTCTATTTGAAGTATACTTCTTTAGAAGCGTCTTCTAGCGCAGCGTTTGTGTCAGGAGTACACCGATGCTGAATTAACATACTGTGGAGGTAGTCACCTGATGTTCGCTGGAGTTTGGAACAGAGTGTCTGTTTTTGCTCACAGATAAAGAACAACAGTTCCATTTCCTCTGTATTTGTGCTTGGCATTATTAATGCTGCTGTTGACCCGTGTGGCACCAAACCTTGTTTACTCTTCTCCATTACTGACTCTGAGCTTTAATGTGCGAGCAGCTTCCATTTGCTGCCTGCCTGACTGGCAAATTACCCAAACGAATTTCATTTCTATTGTGCAGGTCGCTGCCAACTCACTGCGCTCGCTCTCCTGCTGCAAAATAGTCAGGATGGAAACGATTTTGAAGTGTATTTATAATCAACATTTGTTCTGTCCATCATCATGGATGAATTTCTAACTAAAACAAGTTGAACGTTCACTATTTAGTCATTATTCACTCACTCACCCCCTGTTTGTTGATGTTCGCATGACTGAAACACTGTATTGATCTGTTGTTTTAGCGCTGTTATAGTATTTATTCATGTTTTGAATTTTATACTTTCAGTTTTCATTTCAATTTTTAAGTTTTGTTATATATATATATAGGGGCCAAGCACTGAAGGTGTGTAGGCACCTATTGTATTCGTTGGCCTTATTATTATTATTATTCATCCGTTCTTCTTCTTCGTTTTCCGCTATGGCATCCCATAGAACCGTATGGTAAAAAGTTGTGAAATTTGGCACACAGATAGAGGTCAGTCCCAACATTACCCACACCAATTTTGTAGTCTCTAACTCAATCCCACTAGCACCACCACCTGTCCAAAGTTTCACTCATGTTTATGCTAATAACAATTTTGATTCGATTGCCGCGACGTCATTTTCCGTCATGAAATGAATTTTCACTTTTTCGAACTCCTCCTAGGCCGCTGCTCTGATTTTCACAACTAAATCGAACCGTAACATCTTCAGACCGTGACTGCAAAAAGTTAAATATAAAGTCAATTATTTATAAAAGTTCAATAAAAGTCATTTTGTCAAACCGTTTTCGGAAAACTTGCGAAAATATACACAAGGCTGCATCTCCGCAACACTTTAACGTATTCAGACCAAACTTTGACCATGTTGTCACAAGCATGACCTGAGGTGACATGCTGCGTTCCAGCGCAGTGCCACCTACTGGTCCGGAGATACGTAAAATGGCTCCTTTGCATATAACTTCTGAACGGTTTGTCCAAAAATCATAAATGTGGTCTTGTTAGATTCGGGGTGTCATGCCGAGTAGAATGATATCCAATATCACTACCAATATCCTATCAGCCATTTTGGGCGTCGGCCATTTTGAATGTTGTTGTAAAATGCTGTATTTTATTAACACATTAGCGCATCGTTACGGAAACTAGAAATGGGTCTTCGGCACTATGCCCTGACAGTACTTAAAAAGTTTTAGGGCAGCGCCACCTTGTGGTCAAAAGTTATAACGAAATTTACAAAAATGCTAATAACTTTTGATGCTATTAACGTATTGTAATGAGACTGATCTTAGTAGATTCCTTGGGTCATGCCCAGAACAGATTTTGTCTTTTTTAAACTCCTCCTAGACTGATTTTCACCAAAATCAGATCGTATCATCTTCAGACCATGCTGATAAAAAGCTACGAAATTCATGTCGTTTCGCCAAACCGTTTTCGTTTACCGCAACAACGAATTTGAGGCATGATGCAAAATCTCTGTAATGCTTTGACATATTGACACCAAACTTTGCATGTGTCATTGTCACCTCACACTGACCACACCACATCAGTTTGGTCACAGCGCCCCCTATTGGTCGGAAGTGATACATTTTTTTTCAGTCATTTTGCCCAAAATGATCTTAAGATGTCTGTAATTCCTCATTGTTGCAGTCTGATGTGCTTGACCCCTTAAATGCTGCTTGCAGCTTTATTTCTACTTATTTTTATTTCAGTTTTAGTTGTAGGACGTTTTTCTTTTTTCTGTGGAACACGATTTAGAATTTTCAAAAGCTTCGTAGAGATTCATTGTGTTTCAGGTCTTCGTTTTGTTAGAATTTAATTGTATTTTTGCTGGTTTTCTGAACTTCTTTTTAGGTGTTTTTTGGAGCTTGACCGCTGTTGTCACTGGACTGTTGTTGCATGGAAAAGATTGTCATTTTGTGACTACATGCAGCCGAGTAGATCTTCTGTAGCTCGTCGATTTTTGCCTGGATCCTATTAAAGTGTGTCCCAGATTTTGAGTACATAACGACAGACTTTTCATTTTTCTTGAACCTATTACCTGAGATGTCATCTGGTGATGAAAACGCGTCTTGTTTGTTTATATGTATTGAGCGCCACATCTGTGTGTGTTTGCGTGCGGATCAAACCCATCAGTCTTTGCTATCAGAGATGACCGCGGATGTGGCGTCTCACGTCACGCCGACGGGCGGCAGTGCATTAGTGTTGCTCACCTCTCCTTAACAAGACGGGGAATTCATTCACGCACAACTCTGAGCTTTAATACCTGGTGTAAGAGTTTTGATCACATTATGCATGCAAAGCGTGATTTATAACCAGCAGTTCTGTCAAATGAGTTTAACTAGCTCCTAAATCTCGTCTGTCATCGTCCTGTCACTCTGACGGAGAATGAGCCGTGATGAAGTACAGAAGCCGCACGTAATGGGTAGCGAAAATGATGCCGTGTTATTAAAAACACCAACGCTGCGTGTTAAATGATGGCTAGATGTTGTGTTTGACAGGTCATCATGTTCACATGTAACCAAAGAACAACAACCCTTTTTTTATGTTCACTAGAAAATGACAAATTATACATCAGTGATATTTTAGAGAATTTGCATTTTATAACTGTCCTGATGGATGAGACGGTGCCAGTCGTCCTTTATTTGTCATGCTTGTCTAGACAGGTGACATTTTGAATGGTTTCTTTGTGGATGTTTCACATTGGCTGTGAAATATGGATGCAACAGCTATCAGCCAATCAGATCTCAGGATTGGTGGTGCAAAATATTACAGACTTTAGACAATATTTGTTCTCACTACATTCAAGCTGTCATGTGGTTGGAACGCTGTATTAACCTGTTCTATAAATGCTGTTTATGGACTTTTATATTATTTATTCATGTTTTGAATATATATTATATATTATATATTTTTAGTTCTCATTTTAATTTAAGTTTAATAACTTTGTTGTATG
>CM076065.1:912500-945000 GCA_038088235.1 Zacco platypus
GGTTCTCCCTGATCTCACAGTCCTGCTCTCTTGCCTTGAATATTCACAGTTTGATCTCAAATGATTTATCCTGTATGCATTCATCTCACTCGATTAGCCGATCATTTCTTTATGGGTTCAATCTCATACACACACACACACACACACACACATATATAAATATATATATATATATATAAAACCATATATATAACCAATGAAAAGTATTAAACAGATCTTGAAACTAAACCTCATATCTCCATTGGCTCCTCAAACTGTCAGTCAAACCTCATAACTCCGCCCCCTTCTAGGCTGATGTTTTATGTTTTATTTATTTGGTGAGCAGAGAAGAGTGTCGTAGTCGAGTCACGGCTAATACTATCTTAAATAACTTCTTTAATGCCCTAATGACAAAAAAACCGAGCGCCCACAAATATCTACAGTAAACTTTATAACCTGTAAGATGATGAAAATGTCATGTGATGCACTTTCTGCCTCAGATGTGGCCGTTCTAATAATGGATAAAACACGAATGTCTAAAATTCGCTGGTCAAACTCCATTTGAGCTTGATTTTGGTATCATTTTAATAATATAATGATTCATGCAAGTGTCTGACCGTATATAAAGCCACAATATCAACTTTGACAACATGATGTTTAATTATTAATTCCTTTTCCTGAAAAGCAGCGTTTCTGGAGACAAGGTTTCTGCTCGTCAGCGACATATGAGTATTTGAATATATATGAAAATAGGGTCTGTGAATTTCTTGAGATTCACCGAAGGTAATATAGCGTCATATCATTCCACAGTTGAATAGGCCTCCTGGGGCGCCAGATTTATGTCCCACATAATAATCGCAGAGCCACACAATCATCTAACTGGCACTTTTCCTGCTGCGCTTGCCAGATTGAGTCATAAAAAATACATTTCAAGGTTGAGTAATAATTTCAGTGAGTCTAAGTAAAGACACCAGGGGTGGGACCTTTTCTTTCAGTGGCCATTTCAAAAAGAGCTTTAGGCAAACTGATTATGGAATATGGAATCATATACTGCTATTTTTATCATGCCTTTATGCTATTTTTGTGTCATATTTTGACCCTGGTCACCATTTACCTTCATTGTATGAAAAAGATCAGTGTGAACATTACTCAATGGTGCCGATTCACATTTCACTCCACAAAAAAGAGATTATATTTTGTATAATAAAGGGTCGGTTTTAAAAGCATTGAGATTTTTAGCATTAAGATGACAAAATAAATAATATAAAGTCATATAAATATTAAAAAAATGATGTATAAAATATTGCATTTTGTCATTCATATATATATATATATATTCCCTTGTTTGTCATGTGATCCTGCCATGTGCTCAGGCCATGTGTCTCATATATATATATATATATATATAATAAAAACTATATATATAATGTATATATTTTTTTACCAATATTACAGAAATAATGTCAAAATGCAAAAATCTTCAGTCCATATAAAACCTTATTGTCTTATTTTTTAATAGATTTTTTCTGATTTTTTATATATATATATATATATATATATATATAATAAAAACTATGTATATAATGTGTATATATATATAATGTATATATAAACTATATATATATAATGTATATATTTTTTTACCAATATTACAGAAATAATGTCAAAATGCAAAAATCTTCAGTCCATATAAAACCTTATTGTCTTATTTTTTTATATATATATTATATTATTATATTATTATTATATATATAAAATATTCCCACATGAGATTACACTTCCAGATAAAACACACTTTGAATGAAATGAGATTTGGTCTGAATTCTATAAATGAACGAATCATTAAATGCTCTCATTCGACACACTTATCTGAGTCGTTCTTTTCATTTCCACACATTTGTTGTGAGGTTTGTGAGGGTATGGCACATGAGGAGAGGTGTGGAAGTTACGCAAACCACAGCGAGACCCGTCTGATTAATTACAGAAGCAGCCCGTTAATATGGCTGCCACAGGAGCTCAATAGCTACCCTGTTTAATTAATACTATCAGGACACACTCCATTCATTCTTAATGCCAGCTTTCCGATAGTGGCGCGCGGAAGCAGGGGGCAGACTCCAGGTCATTGATCTAAAGAGTGCCGTCTTCGGTTGCTCGCTCTGGGTTTTCTCATGCCTGCCCTAGATTTGTTCAGAGTTCAGAGTCGCACTGCATCCTCACATCTTCTATTAGCTCATAGTGTATCATTAAAGCCGTTTACACCTCATAACTTTATTCATCATGAACTGAAAATGATGCAAATGGAGACTAAAAATGTTAAATTTGAAGCTTTTTCTCTTCTCTTTTCTTATCAATAGCTGAATACTTTTGACTTTGGCTCCACTTCTGAGTTATAAATAGCACCTGAGACATGCGTTTTATTGATTGAATATTTGAAGGGCATCCTTGAGTCTTTGAGGTCTGTGTGCTTGACTGATGTTTGAGCAGTTTTGTTTTTGAGATGCACAAAACTTTCTATTTTAAAGTGCATCAGCCTATTTCCATCTCTTACTCTGATTTAAAGGTTGTTAATATTACAGTGAAAGCTTGTAAAAGATTCAAAGCTTCAGACGCTTCCCTTTATATATGAAGCATGCAAGTATGTAAATAAAGTAGTATGTCTGCTGATAGATGTCTGTATAGGCATTTCATGGAATACATGATTGTGATTGGTCAGTTAACCGCAATAAAACTCCATGTTTTGTTACTTTAGATAAGAAACAAAGTGTCACCTTTCAAATTCTGTCCATTTCATCATGAAATTCAAACAAAAAATGCCATTTTGAGCGCGTGTGAAGGCGATAATCTTTTCCTCTTCAATACTAGTTACACAATAAACATGAATGAACATCAGAAGGTTTGTTGAAAGTTACAGTAAAACTTACTGAAAAGGTCGTCGAACTTTGTCATTAAAATAAACAGCTTTTTAGGTCGGTTTACCAGTTTTCAGGTACAGAAATAAACTAAACAAATGTAAAATAACCCTGCATGTTCTTCACTGTATGAATTAAATGCATATTAATACTAGTTACAAAATAAAAAGGAATGAACATCAGAAGGTTTGTTGAAACGACTTACTGAAACGTATAATATCTCGTGTAATCGCTCAGTGTTTCAAGTATTTATGTAGCATTTACCTCAGCTTATTAGATAAATTAACTCTTTCGTTAAATATATGCACTTCATTAACCTGTATATTCATATTATTTTATGAGGGATGCACTGATAGGATTTTTTAGGCCCAATATCGGTTTTAACAAACACTTATTGGTTGATACCGATATTTGTCACTCGTAATTTTGTCATTATTTTTTGATCATGTTTTAAATAAGTTAAAAAACACTACAAGTTATGCTAGCTAGTTTGCATAATCAAATAATTTCTAATGAACATGGATTGGATCCTTTTAACATTCAGCAGGTCTACATGAATACATCACATCAAAGATGCATATGAAATAAACAGAGCAGGTACAGAAATAAACTAAACAAGTATAAAATAACCCTGCATATTCTACACTGTATAAATTCAATGCACATTAATACTAGTTACGGAATAAACATGAATGAACATCAGAAGGTGTGTTGAAAGATTTACTGAAACGTATAATATCTCGTGTAATGTAGCGTGTAAACACTGTCACTCGCTAAATATATCTATTATACTAACCTATATATTCATTATATTTTACTTTACGTGTTAATGATGTCTTGATTATTTAATGTGTGTTTAAATAAATCTGTCATGAAAATGACAACCACTGTGTAAATGATTATATTTTAACAATGAATTGGAGTAAAAACAAAATCTTATAGTTAGATTTAGAAGATAATGTGTAATTTTTTTTTTTTTTTAGGAATTTTAGGAGGATCTATTGACAGAAATGCAATATAATATACATGACGATGTTTTCAGTGGTGTCCCTACATAATGAACTATAGTAGCTTAGAATGAGGCATTTTTACATGTTAAGTCGCCATTTTGCGACGGTTTGCATTAAATGCTTTAATGGTGTATGATGTCATTCTCTACAGTAGATGTGATCAGTGGCGAGTGGGTCTGAACACGACACCCTTTTAAATGAGATCTTCTGCCATTAAACGTGCTCAAACCGGCCCGACATCCTCTGATTTCATTACACTGGGAGGGAAGATCAGTTACACTGTGATATTTGATATAATTATCATCATAATCATGGACTTGATACCCCCTTTTTCCATCATCACAGAGAACAACAAATTAGGACTAAATGTTTTGGACGCGTTCTTGAAACACGGTTAATGTGTAAAGTTTATAAAGAATTGAGAAACGGAAGCGGGTCGTCTGATGTCAGCGATGAAACTGTAGTTTGATTGAGACGAGCGTTGGCAATTATCCTGTTAGGAAATAAATAAGAGGTGACGGACGCGCCGCCTTTGTGTTACGGACGGGCTGTAATTGACTCTTATTAATTATGGTTGTAGGTTCAGTGGCGGCCATCCAAACACGAGCGCAAACAGTCAATAACAGCCGAACAGAGACTGATGACGGGTCTGTGTGTGTTTATCTGGTGAAGATGAAGGGTTTCTTTAACAACATTTATCTTTCATAAGCCCCTCCGAGCATTTAAAGGCTTCTGCTCTGTCGAACGCTCATCTAAACACACAGATCTGATGCGCCGCTTCTAAAACAACGTTCCTTTTTGGACGAGGATAGTCCTCTAAAATAGAATGGAAACTGTATTTTAATTTCATTTGGCAATAATGTCAAAAATTTGACAAATTCCATGACATTACATGTTATACGGTAAATTCTGTTTTTAAGACTGAATTCTGCAATGCAGGAAACGCAGACGGAATCGCGGAATTCAGTCTTAAAAATGCAATTTACTGTATAATGCGAATTTCACGGAATTTGTCAAATTTTTGATGAATAAACATAAAGTGGGTCAGTATCCTAATATCAAATCATGATATAGACTACTGTCTGAATATGAATCCGCAAAAAAATACTTCAGGAGCATCTTACCGTTTCATTTGAGAAAAATCACAGAAACTTAAAGGTCTTCACTGCAACCCGTCAAAATAAAAGTTCAGTTTAACTTGATGAAATTATGACAGAAATATATTACTGTACAATTAAGCTATGTCTCACTGTAATAATAATCTAAAACTAATAATAATAATAAAAAATAATAAATTATTATAACTTTATTTTAAAGGAATAATCGCAATTCCTCCATGTTTTAATTGTAATAGTAAAGCTCTGTTATGCAGCACTTTATTTGACAAAAAAAGTGTTGAATGTCATATGATTAAAAGATAAATTAAATTTAAAATCTTATGCCTTTATTTGATTGCCCGACAAATTAAAATAAACAACACCGAATTTCTGGGAATAATTAGAAATTAAATAAAAATAAAATGTAATAAATTGTATTTTTTTTATGAATTCAATTAATTAGACTTGCTTTTTAATTAATAAAGTTTAATTCAAGCATTCAAATTTAATGGGAGAAAATGTAATCCAGAAAAATTAAAACGGAAAAAAGCGGAATTTTGGAAAAAATTTAACGGATTTCATAGGGTCCCTAATGTGAGGAATCCTAATGGTCTATAAATAATCTAAAAACTGCACTTTTCCCAATAAATGATTTTTCTTTATATTTTGAGGTGAGATGTTCCTGACAGGCGTCATGAGACTCGGCTGCTGTCCGTGGTGCTGAACGTGCAGAATTTACAACCCAGTGTCTCCCTCCTGCTTTCCTCAGCAGCTCCGGATTTCATCATGTGTTGTTGATTTATGTCATCAGACTCCCATGTCATGACAAAAACAGAAGTGTGTGATGCCCTCGTATTTTCTCTCTCTGATCTCCAGCTGTCGTGGTTCTCTCGCCCGTACAGCCTGTCAGGAGCGTTCACCCGCTATAAAAAGCTCTCGTGTTTCCACACCTCGCTCTGAACTCAGCAGATCCTGGTGAGGTGTCAGGTTTGACGGTGGTGGTGGTTCACCGGTGGCCATCAGAGGAGGATGTGCTTCAGACCCGTTCATATAAATAGTAATGCACACATTAATATAATATAAATTCAAATTTTATAAACTTCTGTTTTAATAAAAATATTGTTAGCTTCACTCTGACTAGTTTGTTTTAGTTTCAAGTTAGTTTTTCATCTCATTTTCTGATGTTTTAAATGTTTAACGACTTTTAATTTATCATGGCAGACTAGTGTTGTGGTTATTTAGATGTATTTTATTGTTTACAGAAGGCATTTGTAAAAGTTTCACATCTTATTTTATAGCTTTATATGTAAGAGTAAAAAAAGTTATTGGTCATCAGTTATTAATATATTCATAAGAATGCATTTTAGTTTTTTTAATTGTTTTTTCATGCTAACACTAATCCATGCTAGCAACATGCTAATTCATGCTAGCAACATGTTAATTTATGTTAACATTAAAACATGCTAGCAACATGCAAAATATACTAGCATCATGTTAATGTGAATAACATTGTAAAACATGTTAGCAACATGCAAATGCATGCTATCAATGCGTTAAAACATGTTAGCAACATGCTAAATCATACTAGCATCATGTTAATGTTAATAATATTGTAAAACATGCCAGCAACATGCTAAATTATGCTAGCAACATGCTAAAAAAGACTAACATGTTAATTTGTAATAGTGATATTAAAACATGTTAGCAAAATGCTAAATCATGTTAGCAACATGCTAAATCATACTAGCATCATGTTAATGTTAATAATATTGTAAAACATGCTAACAACATGCTAAATTATGCTAGCAACATGCTAAAAAAGACTAGGAACATGTTAATTTGTGCTAGTAATGTTAAAACATGTTAGCAACATGCAAAATATACTAGCATCATGTTAATGTTAATAACATTGTAAAACATGCTAACGATATGCTAAATTATGCTAGCAACATGCTAAAAAAGACTAACAACATGTTAATTTGTAATAGTGATATTAAAACATGTTAGCAAAATGCTAAATCATGTTAGCAACATGCTAAATCATACTAGCATCATGTTAATGTTAATAATATTGTAAAACATGCTAACAACATGCTAAATTATGCTAGCAACATGCTAAAACAGACTAACAACATGTTAATTTGTAATAGTGATATTAAAACATGTTAGCAAAATGCTAAATCATGTTAGCAACATGCTAAATCATACTAGCATCATGTTAATGTTAATATTGTAAAACATGCTAGCAATATGCTAAATTATGCTAGCAACATGCTAAAAAAGACTAACAACATGTTAATTTGTAATAGTGATATTAAAACATGTTAGCAAAATGCTAAATCATGTTAGAAACATGCTAAATCATACTAGCATCATGTTAATGTTAATAATATTGTAAAACATGCTAGCAACATGTTACATTATGCTAGCAACATGTTAAAACAGACTAACAACATGCAAATTCATCCTGATGTTTAAATTATGCTAACAACATGCTAATACATGCTATCAATGCGTTAAAACATGTTAAATAATGCCATAAACGTGTTAATTCATGTTAGCAATGCGAGAAAAGTGCTGACAGTTTTGTAAAACATGCTGGCGACGTGCTATTCATGTCGACAATATGGAAAAACACGTTAATTCATGCTAGCATTAGGGTATGTTCGTTCATGTTTCATGCTAGCAATGTGCTAACACATGTTAATTCTCTCTTTCTTTTCTTCTTTCCACTTCACTAAATTTAAAGCTCATAAAAGTTTCAAACTTTCATACAGCTTTGTTAAGCCAACATCAGAGTTAGTCTAGGTGAAGAACTGCTGACCGATTAAATAATAAACGTGTAAACTTTGGTTAAATTCGCAGTCAAACGGATGACCGTTAATGTAGAACTGCACTTCATATGCACACAGAGCCGACACACTTTCTCCAGCTGCTGTTTGTGTACACACTCAACGAGAGAGCCAAACGCTGCATCAGGCATGCATTAGCCGCGTGGGCTGCGCTGGAGAACTTTACCTGTACGTGGCAGGTGTCCTCTAGTGGCATGAGTCACGAGGACCGCAGCCGATGCCAGCTCCCCTCTGATGTGTTGCTGATTGGCTAAGAGCTCTCAATTTCCCCTTGAAGGTGCATTTATCAGCCTTCTAGTCATCATGGGTTGCTTTTGATGATTAACCACCACTTCGGCCTTTCAAGTCAGAGAGGACACGTCACTAACGTCCATGTGATTGATTCTGACGAACGGAGACATCTGTCAGCGCACCGTGACCCCCGTCCGGATTCACTTAGAGCTGAGGGTGAAAGTGTCCTGAAATCATCACATTAATCAAAATGCAGGTCATTTTTACTGCGTTTTGGTAATTTTGGTATTTAGTGCCATTTACGAAGCATCACTACTAGTGATCAAACCTCTGACAGTAAGATTAAAGTTCAGTGTGTAGTTCTGGTCATCAGTTATTAATGGATTCATAAAAATGCATTTTAGTTTCTTTTTTTTTCTTTTTTATCCCCCATGCTAGCGACGTGGTAAAACATGTTAAATCATGTTAGCAAAATGCTAATTTATGCTAACATTAACACATAGTTACAACATGCTAATTCATGTTAGCGACGTGGTAAAACATGTTAAATCATGTTAGCAAAATGCTAATTTATGCTAACATTAACACATAGTTACAACATGCTAATTCATGTTAGCGACGTGGTAAAACATGTTAAATCATGTTAGCAAAATGCTAATTTATGCTAACATTAACACATTGTTACAACATGCTAATTCATGTTAGCGACGTGGTAAAACATGTTAAATCATGTCAGCAAAATGCTAATTTATGCTAACATTAACATATCGTTACAACATGCTAATTCATGTTAGCAACGTGGTAAAACATGTTAAATCATGTCAGCAAAATGCTAATTTATGCTAACATTAACATATCGTTACAACATGCTAATTCATGTTAGCAACGTGGTAAAACATGTTAAATCATGTTAGCAAAATGCTAATTCATGCTAACATTAACACATCGTTACAACATGCTAATTCATGTTAGCAACGTGGTAAAACATGTTAAATCATGTTAGCAAAATGCTAATTTATGCTAACATTAACACATCGTTACAACATGCTAATTCATGTTAGCAACGTGGTAAAACATGTTAAATCATGTTAGCAAAATGCTAATTCATGCTAACATTAACACATAGTTACAACATGCTAATTCATGTTAGCAACATGGTAAAACATGTTAAATCATGTTAGCAAAATGCTAATTCATGCTAACATTAACACACAGTTACAACATGCTAATTCATGTTAGCAATGTGGTAAAACATGTTAAATCATGTTAGCAAAATGCTAATTTATGCTAACATTAACACATCGTTACAACATGCTAATTCATGTTAGCAACGTGGTAAAACATGTTAAATCATGTTAGCAAAATGCTAATGTATGCTAACATTAACACATCGTTACAACATGCTAATTCATGTTAGCGACGTGGTAAAACATGTTAAATCATGTTAGCAAAATGCTAATGTATGCTAACATTAACACATCGTTACAACATGCTAATTCATGTTAGCGACGTGGTAAAACATGTTAAATCATGTTAGCAAAATGCTAATTTATGCTAACATTAACACATAGTTACAACATGCTAATTCATGTTAGCAACGTGGTAAAACATGTTAAATCATGTTAGCAAAATGCTAATTTATGCTAACATTAACACATAGTTACAACATGCTAATTCATGTTAGCAACGTGGTAAAACATGTTAAATCATGTTAGCAAAATGCTAATTTATGCTAACATTAACACATAGTTACAACATGCTAATTCATGTTAGCAACGTGGTAAAACATGTTAAATCATGTTAGCAAAATGCTAATTTATGCTAACATTAACACATAGTTACAACATGCTAATTCATGTTAGCAACGTGGTAAAACATGTTAAATCATGTTAGCAAAATGCTAATTTATGCTAACATTAACACATCGTTAGCAACTTGGTAAAACATGCTAACTTGTTAAAACATGCTAACAACATGCTATTTTATGCTAGCAACATGCCAATTCATGCTGTCAACGTGATAAAGCATATTAGCAACATGCAAATGCAGTTAATATTACTGTAACATACATACATCTGTTTTTATAGTTTTATATGTCAAAGTTCTTAAAATGCGTTTAAAAATTTGTTTTTTCATAGTTTTTTCATGCTAGCAACGTGGTAAAACATGCTAACAACATGCTAAATCATGTTAACAACATAATTCATGCTAAGGTGTTAAAACATGCTAATTCATGCTAGCATCGTGATAAAACATAATAGCAACATGCAAATTCATGCTAAATCATACTGTATATGTCTCAGAATTTGACAAATTTCATAGGGCTTTAATTTTTTAACTTTTAACAAATTGTTGATTTCAGTTAATTAGACATGCTTTTTGAATATGGTAATTAATGTAACGATTAAAATGGAATCCAGGAATAGAATTTGGGAAAAAAATAATGCTAACATGCAAAAAACAAACAAACAAACAAAACATGTATTTGCATCTGTTTTTTATAGTTTTATATGTAAACGTAAAATAAGTTATTAATCATCAGTTAGTAATGGATTCATAAAAATGCATTTCAGTTTCAGTGTTTTTTTCATGTTAGCAACGTGGTAAAACATGCTAATTCATACTAGCAACATGTTGATTATGCTAATGTATTAAACATGCTAACAACATGCTAATTAATGCTAATATGCTAAATCAAACGATGTCTCGGAATTTGGCAATTTTCATAGGGCTTTAATTTATTAAACTTTTAACAAATTGTTGTTGATTTCAGTTAATTAGACATGCTATAATTAATGTGAGGATCAAAACGGAATACGAAAAAAAAAATTGGGAAGAAAATAAACCGGCAGAAAAGTCCTCAAAACATGCATTTATGTGTGTGTGTGTGTGTGTGTGTGTGTGTGTGTGTGTGTGTGTGTGTGTGTGTGTGAGTGTGTGTGTGTGTGTGTGTGTGTGTGTGTGTGTGTGTGTGAGTGACTGACGCAAGATTTTTGTAAAACCTTCTGCTGCGTTTCAGTCGTAACTCTTCCTCCGCGTCTCTGAATGTGACACGGGCAGCGTTTGCTGGTGGCAGGCTGTGAATGCGCCGCACAGCAGATGGTGGCTTCACACTGACCGGTAAACAGATGCTTAGGGTCCTGTCGAGATCCAAATGTTGTGGAAATGGAAGAAGAGGGCACGTGCGGGCCAGCGCGGCCCGTTTCAGTCCTGAGAGAAGTGACAAATCCTTACAGACGCTCACTGCCCGTTCTCCAGCGTGTCCTTGGCCTCCCTGTGAAAGCCTTTGCTGCTGAGAATAGACTCTCATTTCAGTCTGAGCGCTTGGCTAGTGTTTTATGTATTACATTTATGTGTAACAAACATCATGAATGTGACTAATTTAACCCTCTGAGGTCGGCCGTCACGCCGGCGTGATTTACTCACTTTTTTCTTGTCAGTGTGAAAGAGACTCAAAATGCTCCGTCAATTTTGAACATACAATCAAGAGATATATACCATTGCAATCTGTGAAATGTCTGCTTTGACTTGTGCACACTCATAGTAAAAACAAAATGTTGTGCTTTTTGCAAAATAAGCAAAACTAACATGATGCGTGAGCTGCGATCTCTCTCCGAATGAAATCCATTCTGATAGTCATAAGAAAATGAACGGTAACTTCGTGAATACTATTCACACAAATATGAAACGCATGTCTAAATAAACGTTGAAATGTCAGGTTTTAAATCAAGTCAAATCTAAAACAAATATTCTCTGTTTATGTAATCTGTTTGAAAACGGAGAGAAATCAGTCGTTCGCGAGCCAGCTCATTATCTGTAATGTGACCACGCCCACGGAGAGCGCGCGCTATTCAAACACAAATTCTGAGGCGATTACTGTAACAGAGTTAACGCCCACATATGCATCTCACACGCCCCCCGGTCAATGCCATAAAAAACACGAAGTTTCTTCATAAGATTCACTGAACGTTCATCGCGTTTTGAGGATGGCACGCTACTCTGGTAATGAAGCCCTTCAGATGATTCTGGACAGCGAGGAAGAATTTTTCGCTCAGTTTTGGTGATCTATGATGTGATTCAGAGCGAATATATTTTATATTCTTGTATAATAATACGGCCTTGTGCCTAATACAGATGTTTGTGAATGCAGGTGTGGATGTTTGTGAATGCAGGTGTAAATGTGTGAAATGCACTAAATAGGTGTGATCAACCTGTGACAACAATAGTAAAGACTTGTTAGGAAAGATTTTTATTCTGAATAAATGCTGTTCTTTTTAACTTATTATTGATCAATAAATCTTGCAAAAAGTACCACAACTGTTTCCAACATTGATAATAAAGCAGCACATTAGAACGATTTCTGAAGGATCATGTGACACATAAAGTAAATACAATAAAACAGATTAAATTCTGTGAATCTCCTTACATTCTTAGTTCAAGATGCTTCACAGCTTTGGCCTTTGGATGGGCCGTTAGCCACTGGGGGAGTGTCTTTTGTCTCCCCTGGTGTGAATTGCTAATGTATTCATGGCCATCACCACTCCCATGCATACAGCAGTGGTGACACAAAAACTGATTTACAAAATTTAAATCATTATATTGTTGTTTGTGTTGAAGCATTCAGAATGATTTCCACATCATTGTGTAGTAAAAATTCTAGCCTACAAGCTTGATAACTCAAAAGTCTTGTGAACAACTATTCAGTATGTGTTTTATGGCCTTATTGCAAGGGCATTTTTTTTGCCAAAACTTACTAACCACGCATAATCTTTATTTTTAAAATAATGCAAACATGTACATCTATTTTGCTCACATATTATTGTAGCAGAGTTTGTGCTGAATACAGCAAAATTACATGTTGGCCAATAGTATGTTATTAGTAGCTGAAATAAGCACAAATGTCAGAGCATGTAAAACTACTCCAGCACCCCAAATCAGCCTCAGACCCCAGAGGGTTAAGATAGAATTCATGTTGCTCCAATCCGGCATGACTTTGACCCTTTGATTTGTTAAAACTTAACCGTGAGTTTGTTTTCAGTAAGGATCATCTCTCAGTTTATCATTTCCAGGCATCATAATAATGATATGCATTATGCATCAGTAGATGCCCTCGCTGTCACACTGAATATGAATTCCTCCGTTTCCGTCGTCTCTGAGAGAGCGGCGCCGTGCGGTCCATTAGCGCCGGCTGATGCAGCTAAAAATCTGCTTTTTCTGAGTATAATTTGCTCTGAAAGAACAATAGTTTCAATAAAATAGTCAACTTTTGCTTTTCTTTTCTTCTCTTCGTTGTCTTGCTCTGGAGGCGGGCATATGCAAATATATTTGCCCGTGTGACATCACAGATCACACAACATCGAAGTTTTTTTGCGAGATTAATTAAACGCTTTATTTATAATGAAGACGTTTTAGTGGTACAAGGACATGTTATATGTCAAAAGATCAAGGCAAACCTGTTTAAAGGATCAGGAAACATAATTTAAAGTGTGCAGAAGTCATGATTCGTGCTGTTGGTGTATTTGTGTCAGCCGGTGTCGACTGTGTCTTTCCCACGCTTCTTCTCCACGTGTTTATGTCATGTGCAGGTGCGTTGACAAGCGTGCAGCTCTGTTCGCTTCCTCAAGGACGAGCCGACGGAAGAATGCGGCGTTTATCCTTCTTATCTAAGCACCGTTTACGGCTGTTTAGCCACGTTCACATTAACCCTTTCCCCTCCAAAGATATGTTTCAGTTCAGTCACATCTCCTTCAACCGTCCGCTTTTGTGTTTCTCCACCTGTCAGATGTTCGGAAACACCTGAATTTATGTTGCTCTCGATCTAAAGCAGGAGTTCATTAACTTATTCGTCAGTCGAAAATATTTTAAGGTAATGTTTCAATAATTTAATATTTCAATAATGACATGCAAGTGTCTTTCTTGAGATTTTGATTGTAAAATTATTTATTTTAAAATCATATTTGTATGGTTTTATTAATTATTATAATTTAAAATTATATATTTTTATTGAATTATTTTAAAATGTGAAATAAATAAATAAATAAGGAATATGTAAATGTGTCCAAACTTTTGGCTGCTAGAACATTTTATTGCTTTTGGTATTTTTTTTTTTTTATAGGGATACACGATACATATCGGCCACCATACCGTTATCGGCCGATATATGCTCGTTTTAACGCTATCGTTATCAGCCGATATATGCTCGTTTTAACACTATCGTTATCAGCCGATATATGCTCGTTTTAACACTATCGTTATCGGCCGATATATGCTCGTTTTAACGCTATCGTTATCAGCCGATATATGCTCGTTTTAACACTATCGTTATCAGCCGATATATGCTCGTTTTAACACTATCGTTATCAGCCGATATATGCTCGTTTTAACACTATCGTTATCGGCCGATATATGCTCGTTTTAACGCTATCGTTATCGGCCGATATATGCTCGTTTTTAACGCTATCGTTATCGGCCGATATATGCTCGTTTTAACACTATCGTTATCAGCCGATATATGCTCGTTTTAACGCTATCGTTATCGGCCGATAAATGCTCGTTTTTAACGCTACCGTTATCAGCCGATATATGCTCGTTTTAATGCTATCGTTATCGGCCGATATATGCTCGTTTTAACGGTAACGTTATCGGCCCGATACGAAAATTTATAAAAGCTGGTAAATAATGGACAATTTCCTTCAGCTGAGACACTTCAGATGCTCACTGTTCACTGATGGTTTTGAATTGCTTGAAATATGATTGAAATCACTTCAGAAAGGAACATGTCATATAATCTACATAAAATTATAATGAGAACATTATAATTGTGTGTTTGGGACATGCTTTTAATGGTGAGACTTTTATTTTTGTAATCAGTCTCAAAAATTATATAAACTTTGATTTAGATTTATCGGTTAATATGTCAGTTATCGACTTTTAAATATAAAGAATTGTCGGTTATTGATATCAGCCGAAATTTTCATATTGGTGCATCCCATAATTAATGGATTTCTCAGACATGTTTAATTATAAACTTTATCTCCTGTTTTATCTCACTTGTCTCCTCATTTCTCCTACATTTCCTCTGGGAAATAAAAAGTCTAAAATGAGTTCCTTGTTGCCGTCGACTAAGAGTACAAAATTAAAATAAAATAAGCGTTCATCTCTGACTTTTGATTGCAGACTTTGGTATTTTGTAAAATCTTAGCACAGTGTGAGACATTGTTGATCTCTTCTGAAACATGTGAGACTTTAGTCTCCATTTTTATTTTCTATGAGTGTGTGTGTGTGTGTGTGTGTGTGTGGGTATTCCCTACGTTATGGGGACCAAATGTCCCCACAGGTATAGTAATACTAGTAAATGTTGATCTTGTGGGGACATTTTGTTGGTCCCCATGAGGAAACAAGCTTATAAATCATACAGAATGATCTTTTTTGAAAATGTAAAATAGCAGAACATTTAGTGTGATGGGTAGGTTTAGGGGTAGGGGTAGTGTAGGGGGACAGAATGTACAGTTTGTACAGTATAAAAACCATTACGCCTATGGAATGTCCCCTTAAAACATGAAAACACAACATGTGTGTGCGTGTGTGTTAAACTAGCGTCAGGTGTCCATATGAGAATGTGTGTGCGCGTTCAGCCATATAATCATCACACATGCTCGATCACTCTCTGTGTCGCCTCATATTTTGGCCTGTAAATCTGTCTGACAAACACATTAACACGTCTGTTTTTCCTCACATATTTTCAGACGCTTATCTACAGCTACTCCCGGTCACACTGTCTGTTTTCATCGAACGCACCCATGTGCCTTTCCTCTCGTCCTCTCTCTCTGTGATATCACAGCACAGGTGGACATGTGGTTATAGTATTACGTCTCCTGCAGGAGCCGATGACTGTCCTGCTCTCGGCCTCATCACCTCCCACACTGATGGAAGGAGAGCTGGAGAGGGATGCGTCCTGTCAGCACGCACTCACATTTAAGCTCTTAAACATCCGTCAGCTGGTGAAGATGCCACACCAAGATACGCATTGAATAAAAATGAAGAAATATGAACATTTCATCCGTAACCGATAATTCTTTGAAAGCCGATATATTGGCCGATAAATCTAAATCAAAATGTTTATATAAATTTTGAGAGTCTTAACAAAAGTCTCACCATTAAAAGCATGTCCTAACTCACAATTATAATGTTCTCATTATAATATTATGTAGATTATATGACACATGTTGCACTTACTGTACTTTCCTTTCTGAAGTGATTTCAGTCGTATTTCAAGCAATTCAAAACCATCAGTGAACAGTGAGCATCTGAAGTGTCTCAGCTGAAGGAAATTATCCATTATTTACCGGCATTATATATATATATATATATATATATATATATCGGCCGATATATGTTTGTGACGAGCAGGGCGGGCGAGAGCCGTGAGGGAACGAGTGACGCGAGTGATATTGAGCGCCAGCTGCGCGCTACACCGGTCTCGTGTCTCTCACGGAGGAGCTCCGGAAGCATTAAAGAGGAGCGACAACAGTGAAGGACGAGAGAGGACCAGGCCTGGACTTTATGTTGTGTTTTATTTTGTTTGTGTGGGCGGCAGTCGCCGTGAGGAACTGCCGCCCTTTTACTTTCGTTTTATTGTTTGTTTATTTTATGATTAATGTATGTTGAACATTCGCCGTTTCCCGCCTCCTTCTACCCGAAGTCCGTTACAGTATTAATTTTTAATGTTATCATTATCTGCCTGATAAGAAAATTGTATTTTCTGTTAAAATTTTATATGATCTGTTATCGTAAAAATAAGAGTTAACATCAAATAAATAAATATCTGATATACAGTCATGTATGATCTGTGAGGGAAACATGTGCACGGATGTCGTCTTTCCTGACCATGACGTCCGCTAACATCTATCCTATCAAGCTCTGTTCCCAAATATACACCCCCATCATGTTCAAACATCCCGCAGCCTTCCCTCTCCAGACTGCCACTTTTGTTGCGTCACCATGGTGCTGTAAATTAGCGCAGTCATGGCAACAATCTCCATGCCACAGACGACGTACGAGGGCCTTTAATGGGCTGAGTGGCTGAGGCGGGTGTGATTGTACTGTATTCAGACACACAGCTGCCCTCCGCTGTTCGTCTGGAGTCAAGGCCTCGTCCTGTTCTCAGCCTTTCAGAATGTTTCTAAGCTTCCAAATCACACGTCACTGTGTTCCAGTTGCTTTTCAAAGGTGGACAGACCTCGTTTATGCCAAACCTGGGACAAACTATATGCCTAAATCTTAAGTTTGTGTTTGGTTTAGACACGTTTGCCTGTGCCAGTGTTTTCCCATCATGCATTGTTCTGGTTAAGGGGAGGGTTTATTAGGTGTAGGATTGGGTTGTGGGGTATGATCAAAGACTCGTAGCTCACCGTTTCTCCTGAGCGATACTTTGATCTGCAGAGGAAAATCAATGGAGACTGAACGTATAGATCTACTAGCGCTCTCATTATAGTCTCCTTACGCAACAAATGAAGATTTCTTCGAGGAAGACCCATGACCTTTGACCTCCTGATCAATCACAGCCCAGCTAAACCCTCTGGTTGATATGGCGGGAAAAAAATGATCACGATAAAATATTTCATTTCAGTCAAAATCGATAATTATCATGATAAAAGTCTGAATTTCTTTCAGGTTTAAAGACAGATGTGCTCCTGAGTTTTATCATCAGAACAGGACAAACACTTGCCAAACAAGCGAACATTTCACAAATTAATATTACATGTTTTGTCTCTTAGAAATGACAGTAGCTTGAGTCGACATGCAGAAATTTATGTTAACATCTGTTAAAATTCTGCTCTTCCATAGTGTTTGGATCACGTTTACCACAGGTAAAACCACGCATCGCAACTCACAACCATAGTAAAAAGTAACTATATTGTTTTTTATGGCATTTGTTAGTAAAAACAGTAGCCATTTAGTACAACTGCTATAGCTTTGTCTACACAAACTGGTTTGTCTACATTAATAATACAAAAATCGATATGAATATCCCACATTTCAGTTAATGTTACTATAGTAAGTCATGGTAGATGTTGGTGATTTGTCGATTGATTGTTGTTGAGGAAGTCAACACCGTTTCATCTGGCTTTAAACTGGTTTCAATCACAAATCATTTGAGTTGTGGTTTGTATGTGAAAACTCCACCACTGTTTAGTGATCGTGTGATTGAGACGGTCAGCGAGTAAATGTTTTCGCTCTCTGGTGTGTTTTGAGTCAAGCTGACAAATGTTCAGTGTGGTGTGCGGGTCAAGCGAGCAGCTCTGTTTCGTTCCATTTTTTTGGCGCTTTTGCCATTTAATGTTTCTCATGCGCAACAGAAATGGCAGCGCTTATCAGTCATGCAAATTGGTCCTGGCACCAGTGCGATGGTCTGCTCTATGCCTGCTGCATGAGCATTATATTGAACTTTTGTTATAATGTTATAGAGGAACGTTCCATCTCGATAATGGTCATTATCGTTTCACCGCCCAGCCCTATGTCCGTGTGTGTTACAATGACAAGCAGTATGCGAGGGTTTAGATCTAACTCTGATGATACGATGTCAGAAGGCGTCACAAAATTTTTTTTTTTTTCACATGCCAAATGTCTGGTAAAATAAAAAATAATTGGTTGACAGTGTAAATGCTGTACCCTCTCTGCCAAAAGTGTGTTCAGTCCAAACCCTTTACTAAAGCACAGAGAGAGAGAGGAAGAAAAATGGCTCCCATTTGCTGAAGGACTCTCCCTCTGGCAGGTGATAACACTAATGAGACGTCCAACCACTCTCCAAATCCCATATACAACAGTGACATTTAACCATCTGCGACGTCTCTTCCACTCAGGGAGCGTTTCAGAGTCCAACGCAGCTAAATATCACCTCCTGACATCCGACGGAGCCAACGCAGAGTCCTGCCACTTCATTAAATTCGGATGAACGTCCCTTACTGGCTGTGTGCTGTCCGTATACATGAGGGCCAAATCTGAAGTCATCCAAACCTACAATCTTCACAATGCAGTGGCCCCGTAAAGTAGAATTAAACCAAAGTCTCTACCACAGTCAGCCAACCCAAGACCAAGTCCCATCTATTTGAAATCCTGAAATCTCAAAAATTGCTTGACACACTCATATTTAAATAACATATTTCAAATTAGCATCAAAATATGACCTGAACTGTCCCATAAATGCTATGCGATGACTTTACACCCCCGTTTGACATTCAGCTATTGGCTCTTTTATTTAGAAGGCAGGACTTTCATTGCACTTTCTCCCATTCATTGTAATTTGAGTGATCCAACTTCTACTTTTATACTTTTTGGCATCACTTTACGTTATGACTGCTATTCAGATTTACACCAAGCGTGCTGAGTGCTATTAAACTCGCAGACAAAATGTGAAATCTGAATGTGAACAGATTCTTGAATATTATGGCCAAAACCAATCTTTATCTTAAATTATCTGCAACCGGTCATGCATTATCTGTGGGCCTGGCATTGAATGTCATCTACTGTATGCTAATGTTTCTTTGTGATCAGAAACGTAAGCTAATGAGTTGACATATTGTTGCCGCTTTTGAGCTATTGTGAAAACATCCACAAAACGGTTGTGGCCTCAAAAGATTGTCCACCTCAGTGATTTGGGAATAAAACTGAGCTAACTCTTCTGGAAAGGTGGATGTTCGTGTCTCTTGGGATCTTGCCGAGAAGCCAAGCCTCACATTGGACTGGAAAGGTGAATTTTGAGTTGGATTTCTTCTTTGTTCCTTGTCTTAATGCTGAGCTGGCAGAAATCCCGTCCTACGTTGCTAAACTGATAACAGGACTCTTTTGTGTTGTGCTTTAGGGTTATGCTACCAGTGAATTGAGCTGATTCTCGCAGGTTTTCAGGTATTAGAGGGCTTCATTTTCTTACAATGACCTCGTCCTTGAATGTCAGACTGCTTTTTTTTCATACAAATGTCCTACTCGACCCGTTCCAAACCGAAATCTCTAACAATGACGCAGCCTCTAATGTCAGTCGTTAGTGCGCCTCGTGAGGTCCATCTCCGTTACACTCAGCCCTTCTAAACCTCACTCCCGTCCGTGTCACGGCACCAATATAACTTCCACGCTCTGAGTGGGATTCAAACCAGTGTCTCTGGCATGGGAGGCGGGCGTGCTAACAAGTACGCGTAAGACCGCAGCCTCTTGTTAGTGTGCCTCTTGAGGCCAGGGAAGTGATGTTTCCTCATACATCTCTTACTAGCTGGCCTCCATTATACTCACCCCCCTAAACTTCACTTCCACCCGGGTCATGGCACCAATATAACGTACACGCTCTGAGTGCGATTCAGACCAGTGTCTTTGGCACGGGCATGCAAACAAGTATGCTAAAGACCGTAGTCTCTAACACTATTGCACTTCTTGAGGCCAGGGAAGTGATGTTGCATTGGCACCAATGTATCCAGCCCTTGCTCTAGGCAGGATTCGAATCTGGTCTCCGGTATGGGAGGCGGGCGTGCTAACAAGGTCAGTTGGCCTCCGTTACACTCACCCCCTTAAACCTCACTCCCATCCGGATCACGGCACCAATGTAACCGGCCCGCTCTGAGTGGGATTTGAACCGGCGTCTTAGGCAAAGGAGGTGGGCTGCTAACAAGGACGCAGTTTCTAACATTAGTCACTAGTTTGCCTGATAAGGCCAGGGAAGTTGCAGTTCACATCTCTTACTAGCTGACCTGCATTAGACTCACCCCCCTAAACCTCAGTCCCATCCGGGTCACGGCACCAATGTAAACAGGTTTACTGGTTACACCATGTAACCGTGTCGAGGTTTACACTCGCATCTTTTACTAGTTAGCCTCCGTTACACTCACCCCCCTAAATCTCAGTCCCATCCGGGTCACGGCACCAATGTAACCAGGTTTACTGGTTACATTATGTAACCGTGTCGAGGTTTACACTTGCATCTTTTACTAGTTAGCCACCGTTACCCCCATAAACCTCAGTTCCAATCCGGGTCATACCACATTATTTGAACCGCTCCGAGTGGGATTCGAACCGCTGTCTCTGGCATAGGAGGCGAGTGGGTGTCCTAACAAGGACGCAGTGTCTAACAGTCTCTAGTTGCTAGTTTGCCTCAGTCCCATCCAGATCACGGCACCAAAGTAACCAGCTAATGGTCCGTGATAAAGAAAAGAAAAAAATATAGAGTCGTAAGTGTTTTTCTTTCTTTCCTCATAGCACAGAAATTGAGTTTTTGCTCGCAATATTGTTGTTGTAAATGTGTTTTTATTGTAGTATTGACTAGGTACAGAAGTGCTGGTACTTTTGACATCACTATATCCAGCTATAACTTAATCTGGTTAGATGTTTGACTTTATTACATTAAACACATAGCGGCGGCTTGCCGTTTTCTGGATGGACTCTGTAAGTTTCAGCCCTGCTGTACATTCATCTCCCTTTGACTGGTGGGCGAGTAATGGAATTACATCATATTGGCTCTCCAGATTCCAGTGGTTTTCCTCAGGCCTTGGCCTTAGTTTCTGCAGGAATCTGATTGTGTTCAGAGTTTCCTTGGTCTATCGCTGCTAAATGTGTTTAGAAAGTTTCTTTAACCACAGCCGGAGGTTTGGCTGGAAACACGACATACACAATCTGTGATCTCGCTGCTCTTTGGTCGTAACTGTGTTTGGTTCTTGATGTCGGCTCAGACCGCCGCTGCCGTTTCATCCACTCTTAAGTGCTTCTGGTTTGTTTGGGCCTTGTTTGGGCATTTCAGATATTTATCTTACAACTAAACATTGTCACAAGAGCAAGCAGTCAGTAATTAGACTAACATTACAGATTACAATTTCTTAAAAACATCATTTCTTAAAAAAAAAAGGCATTCAAAACTATAGCTGCACTTTTGAAGAAACCGAAACTGAAGAAACTGTTTCCGTTACCCCATTAAGGCTGGTTAGTTGCACGATAAGTTGTTTTCCGTCCATAGAGGAAGCTGCTGTTGACGCTGGAGAATAAACACACACACACACACACACACTCTGGCCACCTGTGTGGTCTCTTACTGAGATCTTCCTGTCCTCTGGGACTCATCAAACGCAGTGAGGTCATTAGTGAAGAGCGCTGACCACATTTATAATGTGCTTTCATAGTGAACACCCTTTAAAACAAATGCCTGCAATGTTCAAGAGAACACACTACAAATGCCCCATCAAGCTCTAATGTTAGTATACTGGACATTTGATTACATAAAGACAAGTACATAATGCTTTCCTGAGGTCAAAGTTTTATTGAAGGCACTTTTTAACAAACTGGAGTCGATGTTAATGTAGTGGACATGTAAGAGGAAGGAAATAAGATAATATTCAGAATAGAATTGTTCACCTACATTTAATGGTATGTGCAATGAAATTATATTTTACTGTACATGGTCTCACTTTGTGGCTGTATTTTTTAAATTCGGGAAATACAATTATTTAGTATTTGCAATCCAGCTTTTTTGTTGTTTTTGTTGTTGTTAGAAATCATCTTGTGTTTCTGTTTGCAGTTTTGAATAATGTGTTATGTAAGAATCATGCTTGATATTGTTTGATCAGTTTATGGAAGTTGAGGATTAAAAATAATTATTAATTTACTTTAAAATAGGTAAATTAGTATAGGTAATATTACATATTAAGTAAATATATGAATTGAGCTTTTATAATGACTATTTAAATTATGCCTGTTTAATATTAATTATTTTAATAAATATAAATTATTTTGGTTATTATTTGGCTATTTAGGCTATGTTAGGTTTGGATTTATTAAATTCAAATGTAAAATTGTGTGTGTGTATGTACGAATACTTTTTTAAAACATTTTTTAACTTTTAACATCAAAAAGGCCAATTTATTAAAAAAAAATATATATATAAACATGTCTTTTTGATGTAAAAAATTGAATAAATGTAATACATTCTGCATACTACGTTCCTTCAGAAGCAGCCCGTAACGTACTTTCAGTGTTATTGAAGGTACGAGTGTATGTTATTGTTTTAATATTTCATTTCTGCACTGATATGCGCGTACGAGCGGCTGTTAAGCCGAAACTCAATTAGATGTTCAGTAAACTCCATCAGTCTTCCACACGCCGCTGACGATCACCGCTCTACCGATGATGACCATCACATGACCAGCCATGCTGACCCTTCACAGGTGCCAAAGGTTGTTTAAGCAGTGCAGGAGTTGCGAGCCGAGAGGAAGTACATAAGCTCTTTCCCCCAGAGGCTGCGCAGGCAACCTTTATCAGCTCCTCCAGGGACGCCCATCCATTCAGGACGAGTCGCTGTGATTTAATTGCGCTTTCTGGATGACTGACTCTCACCTTCAAACGGTCTCACCAGCTCAGCACATCCACAATCACACAGCGCTGAAAGGACACCGGCAGACGGGGATATAAAGCTGGGAATAGGTTTGCCGGTGACAAAAATCTCATTATTTACCCTCATTAAAAAGGTAATTGGAACATTTAGGGATTTGAGAGAAATATTGCCCTCCTTTAGTAGCAAATTCTCCCGTCCAAAGCAAAGAGGGTCAGAGATTTGATTCTTTCACATCAGAGTTGTTATTGTTAACTAAAAGTATTAAAAATTGTTTGTTAATTTAAGTAAAGCTCATAATATAATATAATATATATTAAAATATATATATAATATATATATAATTATATATAATATAATATATATTAAAAAAAAAGTATCCTAAAAAAAATAAATGTAACTAAAATGACAAAAAACCTCTGATAAGATCAATAAAAAAACTAAAATTACTAAAGCAGAACTAAAATAAAAATCAAAACCAAATAAAAATATTTAAAAAAATAAAAACGTATAAAATGACAAAATTACTAAAGCTAAAATATCAGAATATTAACAAAAACTATAAATGCATATGAATGATATTAAAACAACACTGATTCAGTCAACGGATGGATCTTTTTAATTTGATTAGCTTCGTAGGACTTGAACTATGTGTTCATAGACAGAAATGTGTTTTCTATTTATAGCCCTTGAATGATTTTTTCTGCACCCAGTCATTAGATTGTATTCAGGTGGAAAACATTGTAAGATACGATTAATTTTGCCGTGGAGCTGTGGATTCAGCATCGCCGCTGGAGTCGTGCTCTGCTCTATTGTGTGTGTTTAAGCACCAGAGTCTTGTTGCATTTCAAATAAAATCACAGGAGAGTCAGACAAGCTGAAAATGGCACAAAGCACGGGCCTTTCAATCATCTCCACAGCAGAAGAGCTCTGTGTGGTTAAAGTGATTCGTCTAGACTAGAGGAGGCACACTGAATCAGCACCGCACCATCTGCCACCACAATAAAGACACAATCGCCTCTCTGTAGAGACAAACGGTTTGCCACCCAAGATGAAAAGAGTTCGAAACGCTCTGAAGGTCACGGCGGAGGGATGTTTTGGGAACACGAAGCTTTTTGTTTATACACATCACTCATGAAAACCTATTTTCTTTTCATTTTAATGTAGTTATTGTAAAGTAAAAGTGTCTTCAAACTTTTTCATTTATTTATTACAGTTCACAACACACAAACGCACTACAGTTCAGAAGTTTGGGGTTCGTAATAATGTTCTTCTGTTCACCAGTGCTGCATTCAAAAATGCTGTAAAAAATGTGAAATATTTTTGCAATTTAATATATCTGTTTTCTACATGAATATATAGTAAAATATAATTTATATCCAGTGATCAAAGCTGAATTTTCAGCATCATTACTCCAGTCTTCAGAGTCACATGATCCTTCAGAAATCATTCTGATGATGATTTGATGCTCAAGAAACATTTATGATTATTATCAAGTTCATATTTTTGTGGAAACTGATACACTTTATTATTATTTTTTGATGAATAGAAAGTTTATTTGAAATAGAATCTTTTGTAACATTATAAATGTCTTTATTGTCAATTTGATGCGTCTTTTCTGAATAAAAGTATAAATTTTCTGCCAAACTTTTGAACTGTAATGCATGTATTATACACGTATATCACAACCCAATTAATATCTAATGGAAGAAGTTCTGCTCTGCGCTTTTTTCACATTTATTTATTTACCGTTGTACTTGTAAATACGTGCATTATTTTCAATATGAAAGTAATAAAATAGGATGTTAAATGCAATGTCATGTTGAACTGTAATTGCATCCACAGTCTGACTTTATCATTATCAACCTGATTCATTTATTCTTTGGCAACTCGATTCGTTTTAAACAAATGGCTGATCATTTAGAGAGCCGCTTCAATTAGCTCAGATGTCAGCGCTCCATCGGCCCAGATATATTGCGATTTATAAAGTTTTTAATAGTTTGTTATTCCAAAAATTGTTTTTTCCTCTCGCCAAACCCAAACATCGTTTTGATATTTTTGTCCGGTATCCTCTGAAGGGCAATAAAAACTAACATAATGATCCTAATGTAGGAAAAATACTCAATCTCCGGTCATTATCTCAGAAGTGGCTCTCAAGTACGGGCGCAGAAACCTGTAGAAGTTGACTTTCTTCCTCAAGCTCTTTCTAATCTAATAGAATGAATTAGATTGAACGGGAAAATAGCGGCGTCAGTGTAATTGTGCGGCTCGTAGTTTATGAGGACATTCATGACTTTCTCCATCTTAATGTTGATGCGGTCTCTCTCAGTCCTGAAGGAGGTTTTCATTCTTCTGTTGGCAGTGTATTGATTTTATTCTTCATTATGCACATAATGATTGAATATTTAATCATGAGGAAATCGACATCACGTTCTTGCCCTCCTGCAATTGCTACCCATTAAAATGAGTGTTGTTGGTGTGCATGGATGTTTTTAGGTTGACACAGGGATCATCAATCACATTTTTGACTTGAATCAAACCAGTTACCAGCTTTTTTCCCAGTGTGTGTGAGGTTTATCTTTCGAATCACTCGTTTTGATGTATTTGGACGTAATTGCAACAGGCAGGAGGTTAGCGGCGTCTGTTTCCAACCAGCCGTAGAGCAAACAGTCATGAACATGTGTTATTGTTGATCAGCAGGAGCTTGACTGAGGATGAAAAATACAGCCAAGACCACCGACTGATGCAGATGCTTCTAATAAAGAGCACAAATCAGCATTACTCATGTTTATTCGTGCAAAACTCACCACCATGATGCTTGGATGTTGCAAGGCAGTTTTTTTAGATGCTGAAATTAATAGCTTAAATTTTTCTGCTCATCGATGCTGCGTTTATTTGATCAAAAATACAGTAAAAATGTGAAATATTTTAGCAATTTAAAATAACCATTTTATATGTGAATATATAATAAAATATAATTTATATCCAGTGATCAAAGCTGAATTTTCAGCATCATTACTCCAGTCTTCAGAGTCACATGATCCTTCAGAAATCACTCTGATATGATGATTTGATGATCAAGAAACATTTATGATTCATATCAGTGTTGAAAACAGTTCATATGTTTGTGGAAACTGATTATTATAAATAATTAAATATAAATATGAATATTTAATATATGAAAAATATTAAACATTAAAATATGTATTATAATATGACATAAAATATTCTCAAATATAATACAAAATTACAACTACTAAATAACTACTATTTTTTATTTTAATTTTACACAAAATGATTAAAAAAAAACAGAAAATACATCAAATTAAATAAATAAAATCTATCATAATATATATATATATATATATATATATTTAAAAATCAATAATTATATAATATTTAAATCAATAATCAAATATATGTTATGAAAAGTATATAATATTATTTATGTATAATGTTTATAATTATTTTTCAGGATTCTTTGATGAATATGTAACATTATAAATATAACATTATACTGTCACTTTTCATCAATTTAATGCGTCCTTGATGAATAAAAGTATTCATTTCTTTTAAAAAAAATCCCAAACTTTTGAACAGTAAGATTAGCAACTTTTGCATTTTTGCATTAACCTTTGTGTACATGAAGACGATGGGTCAGTTTTCCATCGCCGACCCGTTGACGCACCTCTAGCCATGCTCTAAACAGGCAGTGATGCTTTAACCGGCTCTTGGCGAGCTCTCGTCTCCATCTGAAGGTCACTGTGTTCATCTAAGTGCAGTGGAAGTGAGGTAGTAAACGAGTGAAAGGCTGAGTGTAATGGAACGACTGATGCCCCACGACGCCTGTCAGATCGGCTAATCGAGGCCGCCACACTCGGCCGCGCATCTGACGGGCATGTGCCAGTGGAAACTGTAGAAGGACACTTGAACTGCTCTAGAGTTCTGATAACTTCCAACTTCAGACCATCATTAATGGCACCAACTAATTCTAATCGAATGTAATTTGCACATTATTTAAACCGTTCATGTCCCAGAACATGGCGATATTAGTTTGTTTTCATCTGTGCTTCAAAAACCAGCACAAAAAAGAATTGTGCTGTGATATTTCTGCCATATAAATGACTTCTTTATCATTGCGTGATGAACATGGTGGCATCTGGTCAGGGTGTGCTGCTCTCGTGGAGAGTGCAGAGTCCAGAGCTCACGTTCCCTTTAAAAGAGTTTGCATCGAGGCCGTGCTGAAGGGTGGACAGGGTCTCGCTGCTTCGACCTTGATTGAGAAGCTCCAGTAACAGGACACCGGGTCAAGAGTGAGATGCGGTGGTCAGGTGCGGAAGAAGAAATGTAAACCTAGAAAGCAGTGAAATAAGAAACGCACAGATATCAGCTATCAGAGAGAAATACTTCTACTATCTCTGATAGTTTTTAAATATTCTCTTTGCTATTTGACCTATTTGACCCTAAAGCTCGCCATTTCACTCTCGCTTTACTTCAGATTCCGAATTAGCACCAATTTGCAATTGCTTGAATGGTGGATGAAAGGCACATAAACTAGAGCAGTGGTTCTTAACCTGGGTTCAATGTGAGTCAGTCTCAGGGGTTCGGCGGAGGTCAAGACACACACCCGACTCATATGATTCGTGATGACACGCCTCGCTTTTTCCTATTAAGAAGGGTTCGGTGAATGTGCATATGAAACTGGTGGGGTTCAGTACCTTCAACAAGGTTAAGAACCACTGAACTAGAGAAACACAACTAATCCTTCGCAGGTTGTCATTAGGAGTGGGTTTAAATCCAAAGTTTGGCACTTTTACATTTCGCTTTTAAGCCAAATCTCTCGCCATCGTCTTGTCAGTCAGCTCCTCGCTGTCGGGATAAATGAGATCGGACTCCTGTCTATCTATCTATCTACCTGTCTATCTATCTATCTATCTGTCTGTCTGTCTGTCTGTCTGTCTATCTGATGAAAAGTTGATTTGAGTCTTTAGTCATATACATATATATATATATTATAATATATTACATTTATTTGAGACTTTACTTTAGACTTTACGTCAGAGATCACGTCTTTCACTAGCATAGTGGGATAATTTAATTTAATGGCACTAATGTGGCTTTCATTGGAAAGTCATTTTAGTGATTTTGTGTGTGATTTGTTAAATAGCAGTCCTGAAGTTTGATTATTCAATCAGGAAAATTGCCCTCCTTCGGCTAAGACATCATCAGCATGCTGTTACACATTTGCTCGCCGATGTGATTCGCGTCTTGAGGGTTTTCTCGCCACCTGTTGACACACGGCCTGTGTTTTATAGCTTCCCATATAAATCACGGCACTTGTGGTCAGGCGTCACACTGGGAAAGATTTACATTCGCTGGAATGAATGTGCTCTTTAATGACCACTACAAGTCTGCAAGTGCTGATTTACAGGCTCTGGCGTCCAGGCAGCTTTGTTTCGAGGTGCATCAAACAGCACTGATGGGCTTAATAACCATTCTTAATCACTGGAAATCAGCTAGAAAACGGTTTTATTGATCCTGAGCTGTGCTACATCAGTCTCGGCCTTCAGCTGCTGGAGCAGGGGAGCGAGGGACCGATGGTAATAAGGCAAAAATCTTAGTTTTTTTTTTTGATGGTTCTTTTGTGGGTAGGACAATTTTTGCTTTGGAACATACGTCACAGCATGTTTCTGATGGAAAACATTACTTTTACTGCAGACAATATAGAATTGGCACGAGAAATGAAATTATCTAGTTGAGTCATGACTCATAGTTTTTATTTAGAGTTTGTGTTCAAATTTAACTCGCGTATTCCCACCTCGTATCACAAGGTCAGGTTCCAAGAACACTAATAGACGCTCAGAGCAAAGAGACCGCCTCATTATGCTCTTCTTAATTTGTGTTATTTTACAGGAGACTCTAAGGCCATAGTTTATGTTGTTGCTTGTTTATTGTTGATTGGATTGATCCATTATACTCACACGAGACCTTTGTTTGTTCGTAGCGTCTCAGATAAGCCCAGGAAATGAACAGGGCTGAATTACACCGTTGTGGCCCCACCCAGGGCTTCATTAAAATCTGCAGTGCACTTGAACCTCATTAGGCTTAATGAGCCAATATCCGTCATCCTCAACAAGCTTCTAGCGGCATTATATGAAGCAAAAGACGTTTTTTCGACTGCTCTTGTTCAGAGGGCGACGGGCTCGGGATATTAAGGGTCGTTTGTGTCATTTCTGGACTACCTACATTTACAGTGTGTTTAGACTCTGAAGCACAGAGATCCTTTTTCTGGTCTTAGATCACGGTTTATGCCTGTCTGAGATTAGATATATAGATAGATAGATCGGTTGAGAGATAGATTCATAGATAGATAGTTAGATCGATAGGTAGGTAGAACGACCGACAGACAGATAGATAGATCTATAGATGGATAGATGGATGGATGGATGGATTCATATATATATATATAGTTTGTGTGTCAGTCTCTCTGTTGCCCTGCAGTAACTTCTGTTGCTCAGAAACAGCTGCCAAGAAAACAGAATAAACAGCGACAGAGATCATGGGGAGTGTCATCACACACACACACACGCACACACACACACACACACACACACACACACATGTTGTCCACTCATCTGATCTGTGTGTATCTATAGGTGTTAATGAGAGCGTCTTCAGGCCTTCCAGTTCGAAAAATGATCTTAATGAGCGTGCATGACAGAAAAACAAAATAATCATTGTCGATAATTACAGTACTTTTATGTTATGCCTAATAATCAGTACGGTGGCTGGCATTATAAATTTATTCTTTTGTACAGTTTTAGAAATGTTTTTTTTTTTTCTCCGGCAACACTAATAACCAAATACAAGTGGAAATGTAACACATGTTTACAGCCCACAGAGGCAAAGCAATATGAATATAATTATTCATGTCATCGGATATGTGAAAGAAACATCACTTTTTAAACCATTTCTCATTTTCGTGTCATTTTCTGTGCTGCGCTCTGGGTATGAAAAGGAACCGAGTGAGGTGAATTAGTCTGAATGGTGTATCGGCCACTTCAGCGCCTCTTTGTTTTTGGCCGTATGAGTCTCTGGCAGCCGTGAGCGAAGATGAGATTCATTCAAGGCCCTGCGTTTATTTCCTGCTTTAAAAGAAACATTATCCTCCTGTCCTCGTAATAAACCTGTCAAGAGGACAAACTTCATTCATTCACTCCCATCTGGGAAGGCCAGAGCCGGAGTCGTACAGACGGAAAATGAGATTTGAAATCAGCTATGAGGAATGAAAAGAAAAAGTATGAGTTTGTAGGAGTCGTAAAGAGTCGCGACTGTCCAGAGCGGAGCTTTGAACTTCAGAGGAAGCAGTCGCCGCGGCTGTTGAAGATGTGGCTTGTTAAGTCTTATAATTCGTATTCATGATTGCTGCACTAATATGGAGCACGGCCACTTTGAAATGCAGTTTTTAATTGTTCGTTCACCATATGCTGCAAACGTTCAGCGAAAGCAGCTCATTATTTCTGATGAACGCTGGATGTCAGTTTTGCGCGGATGCGGCGAGGAATGAATCAATGGCTCGTAATGAGGTTAGACATGCTTTCATTCATAGAAAGAAGTTCAGTGCTAATGCTGTAATCAATTAATGGAATTACATATGAAAATGCACAGGATGAAATTAAAATGGCCTGCTAATTTGAGCAGATACCCTCATTAATGCTCACATTATACATAAATAATATTATATACTTTTCATAACATATATTTGATTATTGATTTAAATATTATATAATTATTGATTTTTAAATATATATATATATATATATATATTGTGATATATTTTATTTATTTAATTTGATGTATTTTCTGTTTTTTAATATCGTTTTGTGTAAAATTAAAGTAAAAAATAGCTAACTTATATACATTTTTTATATTTTTATATTATATTTTATAATATATTATGTCATATTATAATACATATTTTAATGTTTAATATTTTTCATATATTAAATATTCATATTTATATTTAATTATTTATTTAAATAATATATAATTATTGATTTTTTTTAAATAATATAAATTATATTAGATTTTATTTATTTAATGTAATACATTTTCTGTGTTTTAATATCATTTTGTTTAAAATTAAAATACCTAGTAAAATAGCTAACTCACAATTATAAGTTAAACTTAAATTTGTACTTTATATATTTATATTATGTTTTTAATATTTTTAATATATTTACATACATGTTTTTAATATATTTACATATTTATATTATGTTTAATTATAATACATACACACACACACACACACATATATATATATATATATACTTATACTTACGATTATTATTACTTTAGTAGTCCGGAAAAGCAGTTAACAAAAGCTCCTGACAACTTCCATTTATTTGTCCTATTGGAAATGTAAAGTACAGTGTGTTCTGGTTATGAGCTGCACATTTTGGTAAATGTAGTGTATCATGTATGTATCTCATGCATACAGATTATTCGCTCAAGTATGTGACAGAAATCTGAGCAGTAATATGCTAAACACAGCCACTTTCACACTAGCTGTCACCATCTTCCTGTTTCTGTCTCATTCATATGCATCTGCCTGTGGTTGCATGGAAACCAGAGTCTCCTGAGAGTGGTTTAACCATTTCTCTTTCCTCAGAGCCGGTTCTTCTCATCTCTCAGAAGTTCTGCTCTCTCTGGCCCATATAGCGTGACACCGGATAAACGGCGCAGAGAACTCCCGCTTCCCCTGGCGCTTCAGCTGCTGTCATTGGCCGAGTTAATAAGGAGCAGCCAGTCAGATCCCTGGACTAATTGGAGCGGAGCGTCTGTTTAGAGACGGGGTCATACGTCAGAGCGGGTCCATTACTGTACCGCGGGTCGTTTTCGGTGACAGCGTCTCGCGAGCGCTTGACTTCTGCTGTAGTGTTCGCTCTCAGAGCCGCAGCAGACCTCTCACGGGCCAGTTTACTGGAAATCAGGAGCGTTCGCTCTGTTATTGTGGCTTCAGGGAAATTTTTCAATTCTCTCCTGAAACAGTGTGTGGTGG
>CM076065.1:950000-952500 GCA_038088235.1 Zacco platypus
GCTGGTATTATTGGTGATTTTTCACAAGAATTAAAGGTGAATTTTTGCTGGTATTATTGGTGATTTTTCGCCAGAATTAAGGGTGAATATTTGCTGGTATTATTGGTGATTTTTCACCAGAATTAAAGGTGAATTTTTGCTGGTATTATTGGTGATTTTTCACCAGAATTAAAGGTGAATTTTTGCTGGTATTATTGGTGATTTTTCACCAGAATTAAAGGTGAATTTTTGCTGGTATTATTGGAGATTTTTCACCAGAATTAAAGGTTTAAATTTTGCTGGTATTATTGGTGATTTTTCACCAGAATTAAAGGTGAATTTTTGCTGGTATTATTGGTGATTTTTCACCAGAATTAAAGGTGAATTTTTGCTGGTATTATTGGTGATTTTTCACCAGAATTAAAGGTGAATTTTTGCTGGTATTATTGGTGATTTTTCACCAGAATTAAAGGTGAATTTTTGCTGGTATTATTGGTGATTTTTCACCAGAATTAAAGGTGAATTTTTGCTGGTATTATTGGAGATTTTTCACCAGAATTAAAGGTTTAAATTTTGCTGGTATTATTGGAGATTTTTCACCAGAATTAAGGGTGAATTTCCCCCAACATTGTAGGTGATTGACCCTGAAATTATGGGTGATTTTTTTGCTGGTATTATTGTGTTTTTTGTTTTGTTTTGTTTTTCCCCCCCACAATTATTATAGGTGATTTTTTTATAGGTGGAGTTATGTAAATTGTTGCTGGTATGTTTTGCTGTTGATTTTTCAATATAATTATTGGATAATATTCACTGTAATTATGTGAATTTTTCACAATTATGGATCAATCCCCCCCCCCCCAACATTTATTTGTGTAGCGCTTTTCACAATACATATTGTTTTAAAGCAGCTTTACAGAGAATACTCTGAATAGTATTTTTTGTTGGTATTGGTGATTTTCATCAGAATTATAGCCTACATGATTTTCACTGGAATTTGTTCATTTTTGCTGATTTTATTAGTGATTTTCACCAGAATTATAGGTATCTATTACTAGCTATTATACATTCTAGCTATCACTAACATCATTTTAAGTAGCCTGGGTTGATATTTAGTCATCCATCATGGACCTCAAGTTAAATCTGCTGACCCTCCTTCTGCTCCAGGATTATATTAACATGCTGAACTCATGAAACTGGGTGATTTTTCATCATATTATAGATGCTGACTGGATCAAGATGCTCAATTATTTGATGTCCAAATGAAAACCTGACCCCACATTTGTTAATTACAGCATGACATAATCATTATCGTCAGTAATCAGCAGCATAAAACAATCATTAATTTCTCCCAGCAGTGTTTGTTGTGTTTGATGATTGAGCCTCATTCAGAGCAGTTGGATATGAGACTCTCCTGCCCTCTAGTGTTTCACTCGTGATTTCACACAACTTCTGTTAGCTTTTATACATCAGACTTTAAATATGTGCTCCAAATAATCATTGAAAAAAAGGGTGATGTTTCACACTTGTAATCCTAAAGAAGAGTTAGCATCACTTTTAAACCTGGTTTACAAATTCCTGTGGTAAATTAATAACACAAGGTAAAATATAAACTGCACACTGGGTAGTTAATCATTTGAGGGGTGAAAACCCCCCAAAAAGTGATGATTAAGAATCATCTGAAGGATCATGTGACTCTGAAGACTGGAGTAATGATGCTGAAAATGTAGCTTTGATCACTGGATATAAATTACACTGTACTATATATTCACACAGAAAACAGATGATTTACATTGTAAAAATATTTCACATTTTAACTGTATTTACTGTATTTTTGCCTATGAGATTTCTTTAAAAAAAATACAATCCATCCAAACTGACCATATATATAAGAACGTTCCCCAACAGAGCATCTGGTGTGAGGATGATTCACGTGTTTCTCTCTGTAATGCTGTGAAACATTTTCTCAGTAGATGATTCGTCAGGCCTCGGGCGTTTTGTTATTGTGAGCCATCGGTGTTTCCTTCAGAAACGTGAACGCAGCACAAACGTCACTCAGAGTGATGGAGAGGACGTTTCTCCTGATGAATGTGGCTAACAGCAGGTCATGCTGTCTTCTGGGAGTTTGTCATTGAGATGTTGCGGGACACGATTTAGTGGCCGTAACTCAGCGAAAAGATTCGTCAGCTCAAATCAACGAGAAAGAGTCTGAGAGAGAGCGAGAGTTATAGCCAGAATATTAATTCTCCTTTCTTCTCATTACCTTCTGACTGAAAGAATGAGGTTGATTTAGTTGTGTATGATTTATTTTATTTATATAATATATATTACAGTGTCAGCCACTCATTTATTGCTAAATAAACAGAATAAAGGTTGATCTTGTCCACTAGGTGGTGTTGTGTCCCTCGTAATGAACAACACATGCAAACCTGCTGCAGAGAGATTCTTGTCTCGTTTCTGAACTTCTCAGGGAAATAAATATTGCTCAGTGATTGACTTTCATAGCTTGCAATATTAAATAGAG
>CM076065.1:957500-985000 GCA_038088235.1 Zacco platypus
TAATGAATTTTTTTTTATTCCATAGTATATTTTTCTTCCATTTTAAGATCCTTATCCAGTTATGACAAAGTGACTGTAATGGAATCATGAAACCATGAGCTCATTAACGTATGATCGCCCTCATTTAAATATTAATACACATTTGTTTAGCTGAGCTGTTGTAACTTACTTTAATGTCCTTTTACTGTGTAATTATACATATAAGTGCTGAGTAATATTAATTAAATACATGCATTTACTATCAGGTAGGATTAGGGTTTGGTTTAGGGTTAGTTGCATGTCATTATGATTAATTTATGGTTACTACTATAGTAAATACATGTAACTTATGTAACAAGGACATGCAAAGATTAAGAGGTCATTTACATATTAAATTCACCTGCCAAAGTGGAAAATGACCATGAAAATCAAGATTATGACCGTTTTCTCTGTGTTTGTGGCAGATCGAGCTCGGGGCATCCGTTTACGCCTACCCCTCCTGAACTCCCGGAATAACAGTAAATCTTCTCTGCGGGAGGATCCCGAGGCAGGCCGAGGAACGGGTTTCCCCAGCAGTTCCCGCCGGCAAAGCCACGAATCCCTGGCGCTGGGCGAGCTCCTCTCCTTGCCAGAACACAAACGGCCCCGTCTGGCCACCGCCTCCACCTTCTCCACCTCCGTCGTGACCACCCCGCCCTCGCTGCTGCCCGAAGACCAGCGCAACCTGCTGGGCAGCGACCCCTCGTCGCCTCCTCCGGCCCCGCCGCACCCCGCCACGCTGCCCCTGGGTCAGTCCTCGCCTCGACCGCAGCGGCTCAATCCCGACGCCTCGGTGTCCAACTGCAGCCTGACCAACAGCCGCTCGCGCGAGAGCTTTCACAGCATGCGGCGCGCGTCTTCCGTGGACGATATCGAGGCCATGCGGCCCGAATGGGACCGGAAGTACCGGACCCGGCCCACCAGCTGCAGCACGGGTGAGAGAACTGAAACGCAAAAAAATGATCGAAACATTTCTATCTCACATAAATGCTGTTTCTCTTCATCAAAGAATCCTGAAAAGTAAAATTTATCACGGTTTCCACAAAATTATGAACTGTTTTCAACATTGATAATAATCAGAAATGTTTCTTGAGCAGCAAATCATCATATCAGAATGATTTAGAATGATCACAACTGCTGCCCTACATACAGGAAGTGGTCACATGATCTGTGCATTTCCCTATAAATAAAGAAATGATGCATATTTTTGTTAATTAATATTTTTTAAAATAATTCAAATTTTTTTTTATACAAAAATGTGGTATTTGTACTGCAAAGTGTCTAAATTGAGAAAGTAATATATATTTTTAAATTTAAAAATTTTATGCATTTTAATTTTTTAATTAATCATTTTTATAAAGTTACTGTGTCAGATGTGTTATTTGATTACATTTTTAATTATCTTTATGCACATTTTTAATTAATTTAATTAACATTTTAATTCTTCCATACCCAAATGTTATTTGAACTGCAGTGTCTAAATTGAGAAAACAATATATATTTTTTAAATTAAAGAATTTGTGTGCATATTTTAATGATTTTTAAACTAATTTTAGTAATTTGTTAATTAATTATTTTATAAAGAACTTATTTGAACTGCAAATAAAATAATAAATTTTTAAAATGATTTTTAAACTAATTTTAGTAATTTATTAAATCTTTAAAATTATTTTTATGCTTATTCTTAATTTTTTTGACAAAAATGTGTTATTTGAACTACTGATGCACTTCCTGTGGGCGGAGTTTTCCTAAATCCCGCTAATAAATACAGTAAAATATCGAAAGCGCTTCAGAATAAACTCTCTGACTGAAGATCGTTCTTCCCGCAGGAGCCATGAACAACAAGTCCAGCATCCTGAACTCTACCTCTGACTCAGATCTCATGCGGTACCGCGCCATCAGTAAGATCCCGCAGATCACGCTCAACTTTGTGGACTTTAAACCGGACCCTCTCATCGCCCTCCCGGCCGGAGAAATGGACATCATCGCACCCTGCAAACTCATCGACCGCACGCACAACGTCACCGAGAAAGTCACTCAGGTAAGACGGCTCTGCTCTTTATCCTCGAGCTCAAAGTCAACTCAGGAAGTCATGCGTGTGGAGCTGAATTAATTCAATCCGTGAGCCGGAGCTTTCGATGGACTGAAAAATGAGATGCTTTTATGCTAAGCGAGTCTCAGTGCAGTTTATCGGTTCAGGACCTTCATCGGTTGCGTTGGTGTTTCATGACCTCCTGAGCTCTTCGGTCCTCATTACTCTGAGAAGAGTTAAACGCTCGTCTTTTTCCCAGACGGGCGGAACTGGGTTAATTTAATACTCGATGCTCATCTCAGGCAGATTAAATGGAAAGAGGGCGGCGGGATTGACGCTTCGTGATGAGATCGTGACTGATGAGCATGTGCTTTTGAGTTTGAAAGCGTCACGCTTCGTGCACACCTGCTGCCCTACATACAGGAAGTGGTCACATGTCATGTGACACTCAGTGTAATGTGAGCTGAATATTCGATATATTCGTTTTTAATGCAAATGTAAATTCTATCGACAAAATTGGACACATAATTATAATAACCATCACAATAAATAAATGTTATGCTTATTTTCATTAATTAATCTTTTTATATAATTTTAATAATTTAAGAAATGAATTAAATAATTTGTATGCATATTTTAATGATTAATTTTAAGTAATTATTTTATAAAGAAATGTTATTTGAACTGCAGAGTAAGTTATTTTTACGCATATTCTTATTTCCTTTTTTAAATATTTTTTCATTAATTCTTCCACACAAAAATGTGTTATTGATAAGTGTCTAAATATATTTTTTAAATTAAATATTTTTATGCGTATTCTAATAATGTTTAACTAATTTTAATCCTTTTTAATACGTTATTTTATAACGACGTGCTATTTGAACTGCAAATAAAATGAAATTTTTTTTTAAAAATATTTTTAATTATTTATAAAGTCATTTTATTTTTTTCATCAATTCTTCCATACAGAAATGTGTTATTTGCAAAGTGTCTAAATGGCGAAAATAGTTTAATTGAGAAAAAAAATAACGTTACGCACATTTTTGTTACTTTTTTATGGAAGCCCATTTCCACCTCTGAAAAAAAAGATTATTGCAACTTTTTTTCCTCACAATTCTGACTTTTTTTCACAGAATTGCGTGATATAAAGTCACAATTATGAGATAAAAAGTCGCAATCTTTTTTTTTTTTTTTTGGTGACAGAAATGTGCTTCCATACTTTTAAAAATAGCATTAATACTTTAATTCTTCCATAGAAAAATGCGGTATTTGTACTGCAAACTGTTTAAATTGTCCTCATGACTACAATTCTAGGACTTTTGTTATTCATCACTTCCTGTGGGCGGAGTTTTCTCTTATATCCTAACTCATGTCACTAACCGTTTTATCATTTAATACCCTGTCCTGAACCCGTAACTCTCGCGTACATCGGTACGCATCAGGTTGTGGGCGACTGATATCATCCATTCATCACAAACTGCTCTTTTTGTCGCAGGCTGTTGTCATGGATGTGTTAATGATGTGTTTACTTTAATTAGAGTGCTTAGATAACGCCCCGTCAGATGAGTCAGTGAGCGTTCGGCGTGTCACTTCCTGTCCCGTTCACCGCTGCACACCTAACATGCTCTCAGAGAAATCATAATGCAGCTGTTTCTAATTTGTCCACAGCAGGATTTAAGGAAGAATTCACTATTGATTGCCGCAGTGAGTCTTTGTGAGATGAGTTTGTGTGTGACTGTGCATGTGTGTGTGTGTGTGTGTGTGTGTGTGTGTGTGTTGTGCTTTGAGCGCTGGATCAGACTGTGGATCGAGTCTAAAACTAAACACTACCTGTCAGAAGTTTGGATACACCTGCCTGTTTTTCATTATATCAGTAAGCATAAATAAGAGAAGTTAAACTTTAGGAATAAAAACTCTTATGTTTGATAGATTCCCTCGTTGATGGTGGAACACGAGCTCTTCATGATGCTCTTCCTTCTCAAATCAAGGACATTCATTCTGTGATTCGCTCAAGCGTGTTCAAACTTCTGTCTGGTTGTGTGTTCGTGTTGAGACGGAACGCCGTCTAATCCAGCGAACTCAAAAACACGATACACACACCTGTTAATTTACGGAGGTTATCATATAACGGCGTAAAATAACATCTACATGTGTGTGTTTGTGTGATTTCTTCTCCAGTATCGCAGACGAGCCCGGTTTCTGCTGGAACATTGTGATGTTTAGTTTGACGTGTGTTTCAGGTGTCAGAAATGATATACACTGGTGGTCAAAAGTTTGGAAAAATTAATATTTTTATTATGTTTTTTTTAAATTTATTTAATCGAAAATACAGTAAAAATTGTGAAATATTATTGCTATTTAAAGCAGCTGTTTTCTATCTGAATATATAGTACAGTGTAATTTATATCCAGTGATCAAAGCTGAATTTTCAACATCATTACTCCAGTCTTCAGAGTCACATGATCCTTCAGAAATCATTCTGATATGACGACAGTTCATATTTTTGTGAAAACTGATACATTTTGTCTTTCAGGGTTCTTTAATGAATGGAAAGTTCAAAAGAACTGTTTGTTGTTACATGTTAAATGTTACATATTATTATAAAATGTCACTTTTGATCCATTTAATGTGCTCTTTCTCAATAAAAGAAATGCCGAAAATTCAGCTTTGCATTACAGAAATAAATTACATTTTACAAAATCTTCAAATAGAAAACAGTTATTTTAAACGGAAATAATATTTCACAATATTACTATAATTTTTACTGTGTTTTTGATCAAATAAATGAAGCTTTGATGAGCAGAAGAGACTCTTTGAAAAACATTTAAAAATGGTATTTTCCAAACGAGTGTAGGTGGGTCACGGTTTCTTTCTTTGACACTCCAGCTGTGTATTTAATTCATGTTGGGCTATATTTAGTGGCACACACACACACACACACACACACACACACACACACACACACACACACACACACACACGCACACACACACACACATACACACACACACACACACACACACACGCGCACACACACACACAGTATGAACAAATCAAGAACACACTGCGAGATGCTGGATTAAGCGACACATGTTGCACAAAAACATTCTTGCTTTTCTGTCCTTAACACACACACACACACACACACTCATGTTTCCCCTTAATCTGCGTGTGATTAAGGCCGAACATTGTATCAACGTGTTTCCTGTAATCTGCGTGTTGTAGAGATGATCTCACCGCTGTTCCGTCCTTCACCTGATGGTGGCAGTATATCACAGTTGTGCACTGACTTGTTTCGGCAGGAACTTTGGTTACCATGGTGAATTTAGAATGTTTGTGAGGTTGTCATGGCGACACAGCTCACGTTTAGAACTTTAGAACTTTATAAGTAGAAGATCAGAACGTTTATTATTCCATATTCATCATTTAGGTATTGAGAAATGCGGTCGATATGACTACAGGAGCGAATGAAGACGCACAAGGACAAACATTTGTTTATTTGGAATAACGTGCACTGATCAATCATTCATCAATAGACTTGGATTGAATTTTAATGAAACGTCTGTCCTTTTACTGCGAGTGTAAAACATTCTCTGTGTGTTTGATAGGATCTTCATTCAGTCCTCTGAGCCTTTCACAGTTTATTCAGCCATGCAGGGTTTGATTATTAATTTAGACCAAAGAAATGCAACACTCATCAATAAGGAATGATTAATGTTATGTATTCCCTTTCATTGGCATCTCAGAAAACGTCTCGCAGAACTCAGCTAGCGTTGGAAGCGGACCGCACTATAACTCACCAGAGATCAGTGAGGAGTAAAGAGGAGCATGGCCTCTGTCTGAGCAGAAGTGTGTCAGTTCCCACTGCAGTGATTTCACCCGGTATAATTAGAACGTTACAGAGTCACCTGACAGGACACGCAGATGAACATGCTAATTCTGTCTCATGCCGAGAAATTCCTTTATTTGTGTTTTATTAAGGATTGCAGATCAAACAGCTGTCCAGATGTGACAGTCTTATTATACATTTAGCCATTACAATATTAGCCTTTTTGTGCCAAAAATAGTCATACATTTCTTCCCTCCCTCTCTGACTGTCCACTTACTGCCTTAGAAAGACTTTCCTGTGCTAAATAATCTTTCTTTCTTTCTTTCTTTCTTTCTTTCTTTCTTTCTTTCTATCGTTCTTATGAGAGTGTGTGTGTGTGTGTTTGTGAGTGTGTGTGTGAGTGTGTGTGTGTGTGTTTGTGTGTGTTTGTGAGTGTGTGTGTGTGTGTTTGTGTGTGTGTGTGTGTGTTTGTGAGTGTGTGTATTTAGCCCTCTATGTTTGCTGGTTTTGTTTAATAAAATATAATAAAATAAAGTCCTCTGTAGTTCTCAACAAGTTTAGTGTTATGACAAAATATATTAACAATCAAACAAAAATAAGTTGAAAACTTCAATACAATACAAAATAAAAATCAACAGAATTAAATAATAATAAAATAAAAACAAACTAATTATAAATGTGTTGTCAACATCAGTCGTTCACATATGAAAAAAAATAAACAAAATAAAAAAAATAATAAAAAAATACAATAAAACAAAAAAACTAAATAAAATAAAGTTCTGTACATCAGTTGTTTCCACATGGTTTTGCTTCATTAAATAAAATAAGATAAAATTCTTTCTCTCTCTCTTTCTTTCTTTCTTTCTTTCAGGGATGCACCGATATGAAAAACAATATCAATAACCGATTAATTCTTTATATTTGAAAGACGATAACTGACATATTAACCGATAAATTTAAATGAAAGTTTTTATGTAATTTGAGAGGCTGATTACAAAAACAAAAGTCTCTGTGTGCCAAATGTTCTTAAAAAATGAACATATATCAGCCAATCCCGATATGGTGGCCGATGTATCGTACATCCCTACTTTCTTTCTTCTTTCTTTCTTTCTGAAAGTCTGTGTTTTCTTAGAACATAAAGCACTTTCATCTGTAAAGAGGAAGGAAACGTGATTCCTCATGAAATGAGATCTTCAGGATGAAGATATTACGAGGGTCTAATGGTGACAGTCGATCGCTAACGACTCCGATCAATCCCGCTGATTTAATTGAGGTCCAATCAGGACAGATGCATTATGAGGGAGGGGTCCTGAAGAAACGTCCCGCTGTATCTAACCCGATTTGCCGACAGCCGCACCTCTCTCTCTCTCTCTCTCTCTCTTTATCGTTCCTTTCTCGCAGTGAGCCGTCCTGTGGAGAACGAAGTTTAACTACGGCATCATCTCCCTTCAGACTGTCAGACATTTTAAAATCCTTTTGGTTGGGACCGACACGAGGGCGAGTAAATGATTCATTTTCGGGTGAACTAACATGATCCCACATGAACAGACGTCGAGTCCCATTGACAGAACGGCCACACGCACGTTCATTTCCACATACCTGACCCACAGACATCATGAGCGATGGCGGCGAATACAGGCCAGCAGCCGTGATTTATTACACCGACTACAAATGCTGTTTGTGCATAACTGAAAATAATGGCATCGTGTTCCTGCGATGGCACCGACGGCCCACTTGTACATACATGAAGATAAAAATAGGTGGCGAGTGAAATGAGGAAATGATTCTTGTGTGTTTACGTCAGCTTGACGGGACGCAAAGTGTGTTTGCTTTATTTGCAGCATAACCCTGTACACCAGGGAACTCGGCTTGTGCTGGATGTGGAAAATAAATGGAAAACATCATGCAATATTATCAGTAATGTGTAAAGGCTGCGGCCCACTTCCATATGGAGAACGGAGCGCTGCTGTCAGTTTGATCGGTCCCCTGTGCAGGAGACGTGCGCTCCTCCCTGACCCGTACACTAATGAGTGTGTGTCTGTGTCTGTTGAGCCCTCTGTGCAAACTGGTTCTGAGAAAATACAATAAAGTAGAATAATAAATAAGTAAATAATAATAATAAAAAAAAATTTAATTAAATAAATAATTAAATAAAATAAAAAAGTCCATCAGTGGTCCTCAGTGTTATGATTTTATATATATATATATATACATAAAATATAATATAAAGAAAAAATTCTCTGTCAAAGTTCTCAACTGGTTTTATGTTATGACAAAATATATTAAAAATTAAGCAAAATGAACAAAACTGAATAAAATAATAATAAAATAAACATATAAAATATAATGCCAACAACATCAGTAATTCACGAATAAAAAACAGCAAAACAAAAAATAAAATAAAACATGAAACCATAAAATAAAATAAAAATATTAAATAAACAAAAGTGTCATCAACATCAATAGTTCATGAATCAAAAAATAAGCAAAAAATAAAAAAATAAATAAAGTTCTCTACATTAGTAGTTCCCTAAAGGATTTTTAAAAAAAAATAAAATAAAATAAAAATACAATAAAAATACAGCAACATCAGTAGTTCACAAATAAAAACACAAGAACAAAATAAAAAACAATAATAATAAAACAAAACATAACAGCATAAAAAATAAAAACATAGAATAAACAGATGTGTCATCAGCATCAGTAGTTAAAACAAAAAAATTCTAAAAAAAATAAAATTAAAGTTTGTTTCTACCAGTAGTTCACAATTAGAAACAAATTAACAAAATAAAAAATAAAATATAAAATAAACAGAAATGCATCATCAACATCAATAGTTCACGAATCAAAAAATAAACAAAAGAAAAATTAAAATAATAATAAAATAAAAATAAATAAATAAATAAAGTATCAGTAGTTCCCAAATGGTTTTGCTTAATAAAATAAAATAAAAATATCTGTTTGGTTGATGGTTCCTCTGATTGGGAAACAAAAGTCACTATTCTAATCCATTTTAAAGCCAATGAATGAAGAAAAACTCCATCACCAGTCCTAGTGTGTGTGTCGTCTTGTGTTTGTGGTGCTTCACGATCATCTCTCAGTCTGCCGAGATGACACTGAGAACATACGGCCGACAGAAAGCCAAGCCATGCGTGCGGTCGGCTGGGGAGAAACGGTGTTCCCAAACACGGCCACGAAACAGAGCACCTTCGAGCACCTTCTCCGTCTGGTCCAAACCACGAGCCTGTGAACTGAGCGGGAGCTGCTCGGGTCCGGATCAGACCCGCTGACACGAGGATCGAGCAGTGAAACATCTTCACACTCTGACACACATGATATCATGTCTCTTTTGATTACATTTTGTTACAAACTAAAACAATACAGTGAAACAATTTTTGTCCTCGACATGTAAAGTTCCTTTAACAGGAAGATACAGTTTTGTTTTCGATTTTAACAAAAAACATCCTCTATTTGTCTGAAGCGAGCATTTTAAACAGTTAACACTTAATTTAAATAATTATTCACTAAAGGTTTCAATGACACTAGCAGTACCAAACAAAACCGCAACATGTTTCGTTTGAGTGGCAAAATCAGTTCAACCAATGGCGTGAGTTTGGGGGCGGGACTCTGTGCTAGACAGACCAATGGCGAAGGATTATCTAAAAACGGTGCATTGTTATAGTTTACTAAAACTAGGAATTTTTAATTGAAATATAGATTAAATAAAAGATTATTTAATGAAAAACTGTTTATAAATATTAAAAAACGAATATTAAAATTTTAAATTTAAAAATAATTATATAATATTAATTAACACTATATTAGTACATAAATAATACTAATATAGCATTGGTGGAGCAGAAATGACACACTTCACCCTCAAAAACCTTTCTATTTAATTTACTGTAGCGCTGGTTGAGGCTAATAAACAAATAAACTGTAACAGAAATTAGTAAATGAAAATCTTGCGGCTCAGTGATGATTTTAAAGGTTAATTTAATGAACTCCTGAACACAGAACAGAAGAAGCTCCTCTAGTTCTGGCATCAGTCCCAGAGTCGTGTCCTGAAACTGCTGCTGTCAGCGTTCACGATCATATGGATGATACTCGCTTTTCCCCAAAACCTAGTCCCTCCCTCGGGATTCAGTCAAATCACAGTGAACCAATTCAAGTTATTCCCCGCCGTCTGCCACACAGCAGTTCTGAGATCAGCAGCTTCAGTCGTTTGGGTGTTTTTCAGGAGGTCGTTGGCAGCGACTGGTTCACCCCATTGACTCTCCAGATGAGCCGCCCCCCGTCCCGCCGTGATGGATTGGCCCGTGAAGATCCAGCCTGCACCAGGACCGGTGACCGAGCAAAAAAAGACAATCCATACGCATGATAAAATTTCATATGCATTGAGTTAGAATGTGTGATTATGAACAGAAAACTGTTCAAAGATTCAGTCAAGTATCAAGATTCATTTTCTTGACCCTGCTTTAAAGAAGAGTAAACGTCCTGTAAATCTCACTCAGTCGCCCTGAAGCGTGTCGCGTCTGAGAGATGAGGGCAGCGCGGGTTCGAATCAATGCAGTCTAGAGCAGGCGCCTGTTTCAATTACACACCATGATGAGCCGCCCCCCACCGCCACACCCGCCCCATCAAGATTAATGGCCCTCAACGTGCCAAATTGGGTCACCTGTGGCGGGAGGGGTGATGGGGAGAGGGCGCTTCAGGTGGGACGGGTCCGCATCTGTCTTTAATGTGTTTGAGTTCCAGTGTCCCTGACGCCTCCATCTTGAGTTTTCTTCATAATATTCCTCATTTAAATAATTCATGCGCAGAATAAAGGGGCGGGGCCTTGTTGAGTTAGTTAGTAGTGTGTTGAACCTGGCAGTTATGGTAAGGGGCGGGGCATTTCCCAAACACAAAACATCGCTCCAGCCAACCAATCAGAGCACATTGGGGCTTCATAGAGACAGGAAGTAAACAGAGCGTTACTGACAGACTGGGAAGAGAGGAGCTGCACAATAATGAGCATTCAGGCATGAAATGACCGTATTTAAAGGTCATCATGATGAACTTCAGGAGCGTTACATCACTCACTGTCACACATCAATCAAACACAGCGGCCGCTCAACCGAGTCAGCACAAACACAGAGAGCAGCAGGAGCTTGACCCGTGATATTATACCTGCCCTCATCGCTCTTGAGCTGCGCCAAAATAAATAAGGACAAACGCCTGAAGAACGCTGACAGTCAGTTAACTTTAATAATATGGATCGCTGAAACATTTTTACAAATATCGTATTCTTTGTTGCACAGAAACATGAAAGTCATGCAGGTTTGGGATGACATTTCAGTGTAAGTGATCCCTAATAAATAAATAAATAACAGCAAAAATATTCAAATAATTGCATTATTAAATTTGATTCATAAATAGACAGTGACAAAAACATCAATAATTGCATTTTTAATTTTTTATTAATAAATATCAGTAATTGCATTATTAATTTTGTATTCATGTATAGCCAAATAGTTACAAAAACATCAATAATTGCATTATACATTTTTGTATTAATAAATATCAATAATTGCATTATTAAATGTGATTCATAAATAGACAGTGACAAAAACATCAATAATTGCATTTTTATTTTTTTATTAATAAATATCAATAATTGCATTATTAGTTTTTATTAATAAATAGCCAAATAGTTACAAAAACATTAATAATTGCATTCTAAATTTTTTCTATTAATAAATATCAATAATTGCATTATCATTTTTATTAATAAATAACCAAATAGTGACAAAGACATCAATAATTGTATTCTAATGTTTTATGAATAAATGTCAATAATTGCATCATTAGTTTTTATTCATAAATAGCCAAAACAGTGACAGTAAAAGCATGAATAATTGCATTAATTTTGACAAATTTTGTGTATTTATTTTACGATGTCTTAAATAAGTAAACCTAACTTTAGGGAAATTTGGTTTAATACTAAAAAACCAATCAACCCAGCCATCTAAATATTTTATTTTGCCAAATATCACCACAACATGTCCGTCACCAGGTTCAAATAAGAATCAGTTAATAGCATAATATGTTGAATAAACAAGAGCATTCTGGGTAATGAAGTGTTCTTCTCTCATGGTCCATAAGATGAAAGGTAAAGAATCAAGTTTGTTTCTGGAATCATTTCTAATTCATAATGGTGTTTGATGTTTGAGTCGTGTGGAGGTCAGAGCGATGAAGGAAGGAGCGTCAGTAATCCCACATCCTCACCTTTCCACTATTAAATTTAATTTGTCTTCATCATATGTGCTGAGGTTCACCGAGGTGCGTTTAATGCGAGAGCCGCTGATATTTGTTCAGTTTTTTGCTGAACTTCATCCCATCCTTGGCTGGCCAAGTTTTAAATCGCAGTTCAAAGCTTTTATTAGTTGAGTCGACCTCTATTAGCCGCGCTGACCCGGAGGAAAGAGCTGCATTATTGATGGAGCCGCTGGACTCGCTCGCGGCCGACGGAAGTTTGTCACTAATATCCCGTCGAAGTCATATTGGAAGCGTCACCCGTGTTAGTTTTCTGTCCTTGTAATTTCCAGCCGTCACGTCTGGTTGTTTGCGGCGAGGGACATTAGATGCATTAATCTGCGTTATGAAGCGTGTCTGAGGCTTTATTTGTCTTTGAAGGATCTTGTCATCCTTCAGCTCGTTGCAACAAACGCCATGAAACTAGAGCTTATGATGTCTGATTAGCCATGAAATCGTTCAATCGAATGATTTGTGACCGTAAGAGGAAACTGTAGGAGTAAATTAGTGCGGCAGGTGAATCGAATTTAAATGAAATATTTGACACAATCGCTGTAATTCGATCCAAAATATTGTGTTAAACATTATAATCTCATTAAGTATTACACACACGTTTTACAAGAATCATCTGAAATGAGTCAGACTTCAATGATCTGAATCACTTTAGAGTGATGATTCAAATGAATCATTTGCTAGTAAGAATCAGACGAACGCTACTACATGCTGAACTTTGATGTAAGTTTACAAAGTGACTTAAAGAGCTGACACACAGTTAATCTAACTTCATTTTCTTCAATAGTTCAGCCAAACAATTACACGTCTAATTTAGCCACTGAGCATTCATTCAGTTTTCAATTTCCTCCTTCATGATTTATCAGTGGTTTGCGTTAGATAACCTCTTCCTTTCATAACTCGTCTGAGATCGGTTTTCGCTTGGGCAGTGTGTGAATTTCATCTGGTCTTGTTATCAAACCCCATGCAGCTTCCAGCAGACGTGTGATTACAGATTTAGCATGTCAGACGGCCGCGGTGTTTGCGTTGGGCCGCAGTAATGAGATCTCCAGAGGCCGTTCTGCCAGTGATCCCCGGCACGAGGCTTTAACCGCAGACTCATGGAGAATGAGGTGAAGGACGCGTGCCAGGAGCGCAGCGACTTTAGAGAAAACACTAAACTGTCCCTGACGCACTTTGGTTTAAAGAGCGCTCACTTCAAACCTTTCAGCTGCCTCAGCGTGACGCGCCATGAAAGGTTATTCACAGCTGCAGTGATGGATCGTGATCCGACACTGTGTTCACCGCTTCACCTCTTCAATGCTTTTGGAAGATTAAAATACAGAGACATTTGTAGCTTAAAGCAGACCCTTTCATAACATGTAATATAAGTCTATTCGCCTCTATTTGGGTGTGAGGAGCAAAAACACGCCGTCCCTTTAAATGCAAATGAGCTGCTGCTCCAGAAGAGGGCGGAGCTTTAACAGCTCAACAACAACAAAGCTGGAGAATCTCACGCAGACAAAATGAGGAAAGTGTTCAAACTGATGGAGAGACTCAGGAAGAAGTTTCTGAACGGTTAGTGGATAAATTGATGTAGTTGCTGTGGAGTTGATCAACTCATCACTAGCATGTGTCGTCACGTTCATCTTTTCTCCTTGAATCCACCCTCGTTTGTGAAGCGGTCCGGCGTAAAATGACGGCATCAACAACACTCGACTACAACAACTCTTCCTCTTCTCTAAAGCGGCCCAACATGGCCCCGCCCCCTTTGATGAGTGTTCTCAGGGGGCGGGGTTTATGTAAATGTTAAGGTTTGTGATGTCACAAACCCAGGAAGACCCCTCATTGTAGTCTCTACCAGCTGTTTAAAAAGTGATTTCTAAAAGAAAATATCTCATTTGCATTGAACTTCACAGATGTTGTTTCTTCTCAAACTGCAACATTACACACTAACTGAAGCTAAAAATAAAAATAAAAATAAACGTTTAATAATAAAGGAGCCATTTTAAACGATGTATAATACCATTTATTAATGGTGTTTGCTAAAGCATCAGTGTTGGGAAACTTCTTTGAAATTATGGTTTGTTCAGCTACATGCTACTCATAATTTAGAGTAATTAAATATATGTATATTTTAATAAATATATATGTATGTTAATAATTATATATATATATATATACACTCACACTTTAGAATTATATTTACTTTTCACATCCTAAAATTACAATACATCACAGGGATTTAATTAATATCATATAAGAATTTATGCATTTAAAATGATTTATTTATTTACTTTTTACATCACAGAAAATCACAATTTCTTTATTGATATAATGTAGGAGTTTATGCATTTAAAACTATATTTTTATTATATATCACGTTATATTTTATTTTTTTTAAAACATTATGATTAATATTATTTACTCATTGTTGACGTCTCAGAACGTGACAGGGATTTGCGACTCATTTATTTGTTCCAGTTTGTTTACATGAACTACGAACAAATCAACTGACGGACTTTAATTCTGTGAGTCAGACTAACTTAACAGCGCTGAACCCTGACAACCATCACTGATTTCAGCAACACTGACAACACGGCAAAGATTTAGACAGGTAAAATAACAGGTTCTGTCGAGACACCAGAGTCTGTGTTTGGGAAAATATACCGTTTCCGTCTCATCAGGGTAGTTTTTTCAGGTTTGTCCCTGGAGACGGTGGTCTCGAACTAAGTGGGCTAATTTGAGCTGTGTGATGAATGTGCTGTTTGTTCATTAACCACGAGCCGCGTGAGCCGACACGTGACGCCTCGCTCTCACCAGAGCCCGTGAGTCATCAGAGCGCCGCCCTACAGGTCATACAGGTTCAGACCGGCACGATGGCGAGTAAATGGCGACAGGATTCTCGTTTTTGGGTCCAGTTTTTCAATATTATCTCCTCTTTCTGTTAGTTCTGTTAGTCTCTTGATGGGATGGGAAGCATCCGTCTCGGATTTGCCCGTAATGCCGAACCTGATTTCCTGCCTATAGCCGTGACTTTGTGAAGGTGGTGGCATGAAGAACGACAGATCTGTCCTTCTCTCACCTTCAGCCGCTGCTGCATCACTTCCCCCATTTTTTTCCGGATCTCTGACACCTTTAAAATGGATCTATCCGGTCAGCCTCACGCATCTGGACTGACTGTGGCAGTCACTCAACTGAAAGGCCGCCGTGGATCTCTCTTTAGGGACAGATAAGGTCCGTGAATGATTTCCGTTGACATGGCTGTGATTTTATCTTTAGCTCACGGCTGTGAACTCATTTTTCTTAAGCTATTAGATAAACTGCTGAAAAGACTCTTTCGGACGGCTTTCAAAGACACGATGCTCTGAAGAACGTTCAGATGTTAGGAGCAAGAGTTGAGCGATACTGAATATTCACAATTAATTTGGTGTGATTTCACTGGTGATTTAAAATTAAGCAGTTTTAATGCACTCTTTATTTATTCCATTAAAGAATGAGAGTTTAAACAGAGATACTTTAATTCCATCTCTGATTTTAATGCCATATAGTGATTCATTTCTGGGATTCAGTTCATTTCAGTGAATCAATGATTCGTTTGTGTCGTCACTCATAAATGTTGACGTGATTTTTCTTATATTAAAATGTGTGGAAATAATGTAAATAAATATAACATGCACTAAAAATATAAAAAAAACAAGCCTTGATTATTTTTAACCAGATTTTTACTATGTATATTAGTTTTAAATCTAATTAGCAACAATTTCTCTTCAATTTTGATTTTGCTAAGCCATTTAAGAGCAAACATTGAATATATATATATATATATATATATATATATATATATATATATGAATTGTAACATTTTATGAATATTTTAATTTATTTGATTGACAATTAAAATGTTTTCCATGAATATTTATAGTTTTTTTTTTCAATAAAGATAATCAGTGAATGTTTTCCACAGTATTTTCACAAAGAAAAATCACTATTTATTATCAAAATGAATTAAACGGGTCATTACAACAAATTCTTTTTTTTTAAAAAAATGATTAAAAATAATTATAATAAAAATAAATACATATATATATATATATATATATATATATATATATATACAATGTTGTCAAAAATATATATACATTATATTTTTAGTATTATATAAAATTATTTTAATATAAATATTATATTACAAAATAAATTATTTTGTTTTAGATTATCTTTTGCCTTTTTCCCCTTATCGTCCACGAACAGGTTTAGGATTTTGTTGACACAAATTTCATAAGGATATTTTCCGTGGATTCCTCTTTATAGTGAATGTGGAAAGACTCTACAGATGGAAAAGCACCTGGTTTCACAAAAGAAGTGTCAGCACATCGAGTGTGTGTGTGTGTGTGTGTGTGTGAAGATACATGAGAGGAGTGTTCGCTGGCGTAGAGATGCCTACCGCAGCACTCCGGCTGTAAGTGGGGCAGAGAGTATCCGTGTTCGGAGTAATGGTGTCGTTTGTTATCCCGGTGAAGCACAGACGAAGCCGAGGCGACGATTCTTCTGCCGGATGACACTGTGGCTCCGAACACATGCGGCCGATCTCAACCGGAGAGCTTTTATCCTTCATGCCTGGAAGCTCCGGTTCTGCGGGTCGATTTCAACCTCGAGAGTTTGCCGAAATCCGTCTGAATTGCGTGTTTTCATCCTAATGAGAAGCGAATGAAAGTGCCCAGAGTTATTCCAGGACATCGCTCAGATCAATGAAGGAATATTCACTGCAAGGTGCCATAAAATCATGAAAGATTAATTCTCAACACAGAAAGCGTGGCCCCTGAGGGTTTCCCAGTCTGAAACACCTGACGTCCTCGTGACTTAATGAGGTTCTGTCAGTGCCATGATGATTAAACAGCCGTTTTAAACAGAAACTTCGCCCAAAATGAAAGTCCTGTCACCATTTACTCACCCACACAAATACACAATACAACAGTGATAGATATCAGCGCGCAGACGAGCGAGTCCAGAAGGAAAACCGGTCCTGCACGACCCCGGCGCTGATGCTTTGACCTCATTGATGTCCGGACCGTGTGCCACAAACTGAAGTCAATTTCCCGTCCTTAAGAACATTGTTAACATTTTCTGTCCCTCCAACCACAGCGAGATCATGAACTGACCTTTCCAGCCATCGACTGTGAAAATCTATCCTGTCTTTTATCTTGAGGACATGAGAGTGTTTAATGAAGCTGTGAATCCTCGGATCATAACCACCTGCAGCTTTTATTGGGATACTGGAGTTAACATGATACAGCACATTTACTTCTGTTACGTGACATTTTTAGACAAGTAGGACTTTATCGAGCCTTTATTATATCAACAGTAACCAGCGTTCAGTTACTGGACAGGATTTACATTCTTCATTTACCTACATTTCTAAAATTATTTATTCATAATTATTTATTTTTATTTTTTAGAAATTTTGTCGTTTTAAATTATTTTTGGTTAAATTTGACATTTTTCCGTCACAACTAACTGAAATAAATCAGGACTTTATATTATATTTTATTTCTGTTAACATTTAATTTATTTCAGTTAGCCTAAATGTTTTTGAGTAGTTTTTGTTTTTGTTAATAATAATAATAATAATAATAAGTCATTTTTTTGTATTCAGGCAAACATGTTTCCTCTTTGGAATAGCTTGACAAAGTTGTCTCCTTGTTTTTCCGAGCGCTTCAGGTTCAGGTTCAGGTTCAGGTTCTGCCGTAGAGGAACGCGAACCGAAGCGAGGCTAAAGATCACACAGGCGTGTCGTGAGCTGAGATCCTGACTGTAGCCAGCCAGAGGAAGTGATGTCACAGATCTATCATTCCCTGCTCAGTTTGATGAGATGTGTGTCAGTTGTTCCTCTGATCCGTGATCCAGCAGTGTTCTGATAGCAGACTTGTGTTGGCTGTAAATACAGAAACATTTTATCTTTTCATTTATTAATGTCATTTGTTGATGCTCAAAATTCATGGCATGTAGTATTTATTAATATTTTGAATTCGCTTGTTTTTTTATATTTTTAATTTATATTTTAATTTGTTTTAGTAATACTATTGTGCACTTGTAACTTTATTTAAAATTTAAAATAATTATTTTTTAATCAATATTTCAAATTTATTTATTGTTTTATTTTTAGTTTAGTTTTAGTAAATAAAAATACAAATCATAATTAAATATATATTGTGTCTGTAAATATATATATATGTATATATATATATATATATATATATATATATATATAAATTTTTTAAAAATTCAGCCCGACAACCCATGCGCTCTCATGCCACACATCATGTTCTCACGAAGTAAAAAATACATCGGAGCAAAGACACACTGACAACATAGTTTAATATTTCAAATATAGTAATGTTTTAAAGAAGTTGAATCAATAAATAGCGTCTAGTGTGTGTTTAACCCTCTGAGGTCGGCCGTCACGCCCGCGTGATTTACTCACTTTTTTCTTGTCAGTGTGAAAGAGACTCAAAATGCTCCGTCAATTTTGAACATACAATTAAGAGATATATACCATTGCAATCTGTGAAATGTCTACTTTGACTTGTGCACACTCATAGTAAAAACAAAATGTTGTGCTTTTTGCAAAATAAGCAAAACTAACATGATGCGTGAGCTGCGATCTCTCTCCGAATGAAGTCCATTCTGATAGTCATAAGAAAATGAACGGTAACTTCGGGAATACTATTCACACAAATATGAAACGCATGTCTAAATAAACGTTGAAATGTCAGGTTTTAAATCATGTAAGTCAAATCTAAAACAAATATTCTCTGTTTATGTAATCTGTTTGAAAACGGAGAGAAATCAGTCGTTCGCGAGCCAGCTCATTATCTGTAATGTGACCACGCCCACGGAAATCTTAATCTTTATTTTTAAAAAGATGCAAACATGTACATCTATTTTGCTCACATATTATTGTAGCAGAGTTTGTGCTGAATACAGCAAAATTACATGTTGGCCAATAGTATGTTATTAGTAGCTGAAATAAGCACAAATGTCAGAGCATGTAAAACTACTCCAGGACCCCAAATCAGCCTCAGACCCCAGAGGGTTAATGTGTGGTGACAGATCGCTGTAGCTCCTCGTGAAGCGATCATCTCTTCATACTAGTTCATTTATAGCATCAAATAAACATGAATGAACATCAGAAGGAATGTTGTTTCAAGACGTGATTCAAGTTCACCAACGTTAATCTACTAACTCCCCTGACCGCTTTGATGACAAAATGGCGGATTCTGGATTATGATTGGTCAGATCGCCTGTCAATCAAACTGTTTGCGAAGGATCAATCGGTGGCATTGTACAATTAGTAATTTATATCAATTATAAGCATATGCTTGCATTATAAATTGCAGTCTGACACATGTTCACATATTTGTCCAGATTGTTTTGAACCTAAATGTTGATGTAAGAGAATCAGATCCTGATCAAAGTAAACATCACGAGCTCTCGACCAGCTGCAGATTTACACGTATTGCAGGGAGCCGGTTAAAATATTTCCGGCTGCAAATCAGCGGCTGCTAAAGCGCTGTATATGCTGGCCGTTCCAGAAATATACTGCGGTAAATATTCTGTTTAACAAGACTTCCAACAAAATGCCTCACAACATCAGCATCTGTTGTTGTTTTGACCGTATAAGGCCGAGCAGCGGTCTAACGTGTGGAGATAGTCGTGTTTTTTGACCATTTTTGTGATAATCTCACGAATAAACGTCTCTTTGATGTGATCGGGCGCTGCGCCCGAAAGAGATGACGCATAAACATCAAAACATTCCTCCGATATTTACATATTACAATCAGTCTCTAATGACCACCAGGGCTGAATGTGACGTGTCTGGAAGATTTTCACAGCTGTGATGTTTTCCAGACTGTTCATTAGTTTATGTTGAAGCTCTAATCCAAACGCATGGGAATTTTGATATGTCAGAGTGTAGTTTTAAAGGAGAAATCAGTCGTCAAACGTGACTTTTCCTGGGTGAACGTGTGTGTTTGTTGTCCTGCGGTTCCTGCGGCGTTCTGCTGCTCTTAAATGAGTTGATGGTGTCAGTGTCGGTGCGAACCCTCGGGACGGCCGATCTTTCTCACCTCGCTGGTGCTTTAACAAGGACTTGAGACCTGCAGGAGCTTCTCGAGTCACGTGTCTGAGCGAGGGAGATAATGATCCCGTGAGGAGCTGAGCTTTTTCACATGTACCATAAGCTCATGGAGCAGATATTACAGTTAAGGAAGCTGACATTTCCATCAATAAAACCTTCCTACATTTAAAGGTAGTTTGTCATTTCTGCACCATTAACTGCATTAATCTGCAGTGTTTCTCTGAGTGGCCTGATTGGACACGACGGCTCTGGATTAACCAATGGCGTGAGTTCAGGGCGGGACTTTCTTTTCTCAACCAATGACAGATGGGGAGGCTGTTTCAGAGTTTCATTCATTATTTTTGTCATTATGTTTTGCACTTCTGTCCATTCATTCATCCATCCATCTGTCCTCTCATGCATCCATCATTTGTAGACCCACCCATCCATCCATCATTCCATTCATCCATCGTTCTATCCGTCTGCCCATCGATCTATCTGTCCGTCCATCATTCTCTCTGTCCATCCATCCATCTATGATGTTATCCATCTATCATTCCTTCCATCCATCCGTACATCCAACTATCATTCTATCCGTCTATCTGTCCATCCATCCATCCATCCATTTATCATCCATCATTCCATCCACCCATCCATCATTCTGTCTGTCCATCAATCCATCTATTGTCCATTCATCCATCCATCTGTCTGTTCATCCATCCACCATTCCTTCCATCCATCCATACATCCAACTATCACTCTATCCGTCTATCTTTCATCCATCCATCCATCCATCCATCCATCTATGATGTTATCCATCCACCATTCATCCATCCGTCTGTCTGTTCATCCATCCACCATTCCTTCCATCCATCCATACATCTAACTACTATCGTTCTATCTGTCCATCCATCCACCCATCCATCCATCTATCATCCATCATTCCATCCACCTATACTGCACTTCTGTCCATTCATCCATCCATTTATCATTCTATTCATCCGTCTGTCCTCCCATGCATCCATCATTTGTAGACCCACCCATCCATCCATCGTTCTATCTGTCTGTCCATCGTTCTATCCGTCTGTCCATCGATCCATCTATCCATCTATCCGTCCATTCATCATCCATCCATCTATCCATCTGTCTGCTCATCCATCCACCATTCCTTCCATCCACCCATCCATCCAACTATCAGTCTATCCGTCTATCTGCCCATCCATACATCCATCCATCCATCCATCCATCCATCTATCTATGATGTTATTCATCCATCCGTCTGTCTGTTCATCCATCCACCATTCCTTCCATCTATCATCCATCATTCCATCCACCCATACATCTATTCATTCATCGTTCTATCCGTCTGTCCATTGATCCATCCTTTCATCATCCATCCATCTATCCATCTGTCTGTTCATCCATCCACCATTCCTTCCATCCATCCATACATCTAACTATCGTTCTATCTTTCCATCCATACATCCATCCATCCATCTATGATGTTATCTATCCGCCATTCATCCATCCGTCTGTCTGTTCATCCATCCACCATTCCTTCCATCCATCCATACATCCAACTATCGTTCTATCTGTCCATCCATCCATTCTATCCGTTTGTCCACCTATCCATCTATCCGTCCATTCATCTATCGTTCAATCCTTCTATTTGTCTGTCCATCCATCCATCCATCCATCCATGGTTTTTAGCATGAAATCTGCAGTACAAATAAATGAGCCTCAGACTCATAACTTTATTCCACTCCTGACGTTGGTGCCGCTCTCACAGCACACGGGACTCTTGGTGAGTTTGGAGCAGGAACAGGACGGCTCTGTGTGAACGTGTCCCGCAGTGAGGCAGAGGGGCTTGTTGTGCAACTGTTGTTTTTTCTCAAACTCTCACAGGCTAATTACCCAGCTCATCACGGTGGGCTCGACAGGACCTCTACTGAGAGCAGGCCGCTGCTCTGTTCGCCATCAATTATGTATTGCGCAACTACGAAATGAGACTCGGCTCAGATTTCATTTCTGTTTCACAGCAGTCTCCTCATGTTTGACTACAGGTGGACGGTTCAACAAGCCTGACTCATGTAATTATGCTCCAATTTGAGCAGGATCTCTGGGTCAAACTCATCAACAGCACTCCTCTGAGTCTGTGCTTTAATGTTCGTCATTATGATTCATTATCATGTCAACGGATGGGAATCGTGATGAATCAAACAGTTCTGATTCCCTAACCGTTTAATTAATGATTATTTTAGCACTTTTGGGAAAAAGAAATGCAGTCATTATTGCATTTGCTCAGCAGTCAGCAAAATATGGGATCATTTCAGATTTTAATTGAACAAATCAGAACTAATCTAATAATAACAATAGTAATCGCTCCACATGATTCATGAGACTCATTGGTTTGAGTATCACGCAGTGTGTTATAATAGGTGTATTTTAGTAAAAAAAAAGGAAAAAAAGTCCACATTTTTGGAAAAATGCACATTTGAGAACCATTAATGGAAATAAATGTCATGCAAATAATTTATTTTCCACAAACCAGAAGCAGTTCTAAATAGGAACATGTCCTCCTTTCCCAACCCTAATGATGTTTAAAACAGAATGAACCATATTTAGTAACTGTTTACTGTGTGGAATGAAAATCTTGTCAGCTAAATCTGTAACACTTTTTTTTTTTTTTTTTGCAAAATCGTCCGAATGCTAATGTGACGCTTAAAACTTTGAACACTTTCCTTTCGCTGGCCATCTTTGGGAATTTCTGCCTAGTTGTGTTTTTGAGCGGCTTCACTTTTGTATCATGTCTGCAGAAATAACACTCAAAATAGACATTTCTCACACTCGCAGGTCGAGCTTGGCTCTCCCGTTACACAACTTCTTGCAAGACAGTTCGGCAGAAACACTTCCCGGTCTGCATCCCGCACGGCTGGATAATCAATCAATATTTATGATTTTACAACCCATATTCAATGCCAGTATGCTGTACTGTAACAAAAACAAACCCAACACTGCGAGGGAGTTTTCCGAGCGCTATTGAGCCGCTTGTCAGTGTTCTCTGAAACGGTATTGTTTCCTTCGTGAGCACTTGACAGCTGTCTTCACTGTTCACGCTTTGATCTGTGATGCACCGCAAAAATACAATGTGTCATTCAGCGCTTGAGAACTGCAGAAAGTTTTCAGCATGCTGACGTATGTTCAGGGCTTCTTTTCAGACACTCTGAAAAATTACAACGCCAAAAGGTTTTTTTGCAGTGATGAATAAAATTTGGGTTACCAAAAATACCATTAATACCATTTTGGATTCTCTAAAGAATGGCATGGAGTAGAATCCATCCATCCATCCATCTATCCATCCATCTCTTCAACCATCCACACATCAGTCTGTCCATCCACCCATTCATCCATCCATCCATCCACCAATCCATCCATCCACCTGTCTCTTCAACCATCCACACATCTGTCTGTCCATCCATCCATCCATCCATCCACCCATTCATCCCTCCGTCTCTTCAACCATCCATCCACCTGTCCATCCATCCATCAATCCATCCATCCATCCATCATCTCTTCAAAGATCCATCCACCCATCCATCTGTCTCTTCAACCACCCTTCCATTATTCCATCCATCCATCTTTCTCTTCAACCTTCCACACATCTGTCTGTCCATCCATCCATCCATCTGTCTCTTCAATCACCTGTCCATCCATCCACCCATTCATCTCTCCGTCTCTTCAATCATCCATCCATCCATCTCTTCAACCATCCATCCATCCGTCTCTTCAACCATCCATCCATCCATCCATCCATCCATCCACCTGTCCATCCATTAATCCATCCATCCGTCTCTTCATCCATCAATCCATCCATCTGTCTCTTCAATCACCTGTCCATCCATCCACCCATTCATCCCTCCGTCTCTTCAACCATCCATCCATCCATCCACCTGTCCATCCATTAATCCATGCATCCGTCTCTTCATCCATCAATCCATCCATCCATCTGTCTCTTCAACCATCCATCCATCCATCTGTCTGTCCATTTGTCAATCTATCCATCCATCCTCAAGCTTTTTAAAACTTTTTGTAAAACTTTCAGTGAAGTCTTTGTCAAGCTACATTAGTCTTATGAATTTTTTTTTTGTGATTTTAAATTCCTCTTCCTGGCATTCAAATGTGAATTGTAACACTCATTATGTTCGCTCCCTTAAACTCGAATGCAAATCAAATTCAAGAATTGTAATTTAAACGACCGGTTCATTTGAGGGCACCAAAAATTAAACAAGCATCCCGAATCACATTAGAGTCTCATTAAGCGTAAAGCAGCGATGCATTTCAGGTGAGCGAATGCATATGCACATGTAATGAGAGGGGTTTCCTGGCATGAGCCCGCAGATTGATGGTGCCGTGCAGCTGTGGCGGGATCAGACCGCCAGAACCAATTACAGCTGATCAAGTGTAGAGGATCAACGGAGGGGAGGGGAAACGCATCGGGAGGGAAGACCGACTGAGCGCGCGCAAGAGAGAGAGATTAGGGGAGCAGAAGAAGGAAGGTGAGGAGAGATCAGGACAGCCTGTGGAACCGCACACATGCTGCCGAAGACCAACTCAAGTGGCAGACGTTCGCTCAGTGACAGTCAAGCAAAACCTGCGTTATTTTAAAAACAGAAAGCGAGAGAGTGTGTGAAACACGAGGGGAGGGAACTTCAGACTTTGGAGAGCGAGTGAGACGAGTCGTTGCAGTTTGACTGTGGCAGCGCTCGAGGGAGAGACAGCGGCACTCCAGCTGCTCCCCTGCGCCCGTCTGCGCCTGCCCGGAGAGAGCGGGAGTCAGAGAGCGGACGGCGGCGGGCAGGAGCACACCGGGGTCGTGGCCGTGCTGGCGCGCGGGGCGGACGGGCAGGCCCGGGATGGGCGGCATGATGCCCGTTGTTCGGGGGGAAGCGAGCAGATGATGAGCGAGATGTCGTTCAGCGGGCGAGACAGCATCCCGCAGGAGGGGGCGCCGGGGAGCAGGAACGCCAGGGTGAGACGGGCTGTACGGATATCGAGCATCGTCGCACAGGAGGTCAGTTGAGTCAGGTCACAATTATTTCTACAAAACAGCAGCTGATAAATAGGGGAAAAAATGTGCTAATGTTGCAAAGTTCATCACTGGATTCAATTCAGCTGTAAAGAAGCTGTACAGATCAGATCAGTTTAATGTGGATCATTTCAATAACAGTCTCAATGTTGCAAAGTTTTTATATATTGTATTGTATTATAGCAGTGATAATAATAATTTATTAATTAATGTATTGAAAGTTTTAGAAATATATTTTATTGTAGTATAATTATATTATCTTATATTATATTTAATATCGTATAATATTTTTAATCATAATACGTATTATTTATTTATTCAATGTTTTATTAAGTTTTATTATTACTACTACTACTAATGATAATATTAATAATAATAATAATTATTATTATTATTTTATTGACTTAAAATTGGACTTGAGGATTTTTACTAAAAAAATTTGAATAATTCAATAATCAGTTCAACTGATTCATGAATGTTAGGATTTGTTTAAAAGAACCGATTCATAAGACTCATCCGTTGGACATAGTACAGTAAATAGTAGTTTACTACTGTTTTAATGTTGGAAAATTCATGAATTATGGAATAATTTCGGCTGTAATATAGCTCTACAGAAGACAATAGTGTTGTTATTCAGCTCAAATCAGACTCGAATGTTGTTCTCTTCTGTCAGCGCAGTTGTGTTGAAAATATTACTAAATAATAGGTGAGTGCGTTGTGAGGTTTCTGTTGAGATTCCCTCGTCCTCCAGCATAAGTGTCCTTTAGATTGCGCTCTTATATTGCAGCACATGCTTTATTTCTCCCGAGAGCTCTTTTCAAACTGGTTGTCCGGAGATTCTCGCCTCGAGGAACGCTGTTGATTTTGGCCGGTGATTTTTCTGGGAGTGAGCTTCACACCAGCCCTAAACACATTACGGCGAGCGGCGACTATTAGCAGATTCATTGAGCGGCACATTCATTATCAAGCCAACACTGATGTATTGCGTTCCTGCAGATGCTGTCATGTGTTTCTCTTTCTAATTCTGTCCTTTATCTCGTGTGTAGTTTTGGCCAAGCGCTCGGTTTGGACTAAACGCTGACCATAACTGGTCATATTAAGAGGAATGGATGAATTATTGTGCTCAAAGCAAATTGGCTATTTTTATTTCCAAGCAGTCTTTCTTCCCTCATAGGAAATTACATTTGCTGTTTTTATCGAGGCGTTTGGCCTGGCCAACAGTAATTGACTGGAGAAGGTGAGGAGGAGTAGAGAGAGAGACGTCCGCCATCCATCACTTTTACAAACAATGCCCTTGAATCCACCAATCAGTGACTGTGAACAAACACATCAACACGGTTTTCCCACCTGTCCTGTAAACTGTTCTGCTTCAAACCCCTCCGGACGCGCTGACTTACAGAGACCACCGAGAGAGAGAGAGAGAGAGAGAGAGAGAGACAGAGAGAGAGACAGAGAGAGAGAGAGAGACAGAGAGAGAGAGAGAGAGAGAGAGAGAGAGTGAGACAGAGAGAGAGACAGAGAGAGAGAGAGAGAGAGAGACAGAGAGAGAGAGAGAGAGTGAGAGAGAGAGAGAGACAGAGAGGGAGAGAGAGAGAGAGAGAGAGAGAGAGAGAGAGACCATAGAGAGAGAGAGAGAGAGACCATAGAGAGAGAGAGAGAGAGACCATAGAGAGAGAGAGAGAGAGAGAGACCATAGAGAGAGAGAGAGAGAGACAGAGAGGGAGAGAGAGAGAGAGAGAGAGACCATAGAGAGAGAGAGAGAGAGAGTGAGACAGAGAGAGAGAGAGAGAGAGAGAGAGAGAGAGAGAGAGCGCGAGACCACAGAGAGAGAGAGAGAGAGAGAGACGGCAAGACGACAGATTAGCCGTGATGATATTTACACTGCCGTTCAGAAGTTTAGGGGGGTTTAATGTTATTTAAAAAGTTTCTTCTGCTCAACGAGGCTGCATTTATTTAATCAAAAATACACTAAAAATTGTGAAATATTATTATGATCTAAAATATCAGTTTTCTATGTGAATATATAGTAAGATATAATTTATATCCAGTGATCAAAGCTGAATTTTCAGCATCATTACTCCAGTCTTCAGTGTCACATGATCCTTCAGAAATCATTCTGATATGATGG
>CM076065.1:992500-1002500 GCA_038088235.1 Zacco platypus
ACAAACACACATACACTCTCACTCACACACACACACACATTCTCCATTTGAATTGACAGCTATTTCACAGGCCTAAAGTTCAGTCTCATTTGTGTTGATTTAACGAGAACAGAATGAACTTTGTGTTTGTCGGTGTGAGATGCTCCATATGCTCATTATAAATGTTTTAATTAATTTCCAATGACTTGTCACTGGACTTTTATTTTGAAGGAATGTGCTATTTTTTACCTGCACATATGCTACATTCAACCCGGATCGTTCCCAGAATTCATCACTTCTGACGTTACACTTAAAGTCTTCCAGTTCTGAAAACTGAGCAAACGTTTACAGAGAAATCAGCAGGAGTTTTGTGGCATTAATTGAGTATTAAAGTGAAGAGCTTGACATATTCATAACTTCATCTCTATCTGATGAAATTACTCGGCTTTGTGTTTGAGCTGTAATCACAATATGCTAATGATCTGTTTGACGACCTGCTCGTTTTAGCTCTAAATTTAATCACACACGAGAACACCTCCTGATTTAAATAGAATACAGTGAATTAAAAGTCTGTTGTCTCACAGAATTAATAATAATGGATTCATTATCTCTATAAACACTGGCAAACATCTAGTGAAGGAAGCTTCATCTGTCATGTTATCATTTTGTGCCTCAACAGAAGCTCATAATCCTGTTAAATGAGTCACATTTTGCTCTTTATCTCTGCTCTTCATCCAGATGGGATGGATTATGATGTCAGATTTTAAGTGTACTCTAGATCTCAAAGAGACATATTTTCTAAGCATGCGTCCGTTTTTGCTTTAACAGAGCTAGAAAACACAAATAATGCACAAACTATAGTCCTACTAAATGATTGTGATGGGGCAAAATAAATATAATCTGTTGGAGGGATTATTGGATTGAATAAACGAGTCAATGAGCAAACAAAAGAACGTTAGACGTTTTTTGTTTTATATTGTGAAATAAGACGGATCTGGATGTACATTTGACTCCCCATAACACACTCAACATGGTTTACCATACAGACTTTATATTCTGAACACCTCAGAGTTTGATCCGATCATGTGACGCGTTCATCCATCCAGAATAAGAGTTGTGTGATTGTTCTGTGTTTACTGAGGTCCACTGCGGAGAGTTACACAACCTCGCTGAGAAAATCAGTCCAGAAACGCCCGGAGCAACACAAACCCTCAAATCTGATTCTGTCTCCTGATCCTCATATTTCATAACAATCAACTGTGCTTTTGTGTTTTCCTGAGGAATTCAGCTTATTCACACTTGCTGCATAGATAGAAGGGAAAATAAATAAATAAAGTAAATAAACTTGCTTATTTTATATATATATATATATATATATAGATACAGATAGATATGTAGATAGATATATAGATAAATATAAATATTCTGGAAATATTATAGTAATAATTATAGCAAAAAATAAATGCATACATACATACATAAATATATTAGGGCTGTCAAGCAATTAAAATGTTAATCTAATTAATTACATGATGTCTTGATTAATTAATGTAATTAATCACACATTAAATCTGGCTGAGACATTACCCCCGAATGATCATTATTGTGTTCAATGAGAAATGCATCAGACAGACATTATTAAAAAAAAAAAAAAATTATTTGATTCAAAATAGAATTTATCACACAAACTTTTTTTGTCTGTATTTGTATCCAGATATATTTACAGAGCAAAACAGTTTGGTTATATTATTCAAAATAACTTCTCTTATGTTGTCAGAAAGAAAAAGTCATACAGGTTTGAAACGACGTGTGAACAAACAGAATCCCCAAAATATGAAATTATTTATTTTATTGGAGTGATACTCTAAATAAGAGATTAAAACTGGCACTAGGTGGCTGTAAATGTCATTCATTCGATTCGTTCAAATGGCTGATTCATTCAGGAATGAAGTAAATGGCTCTCTTTATGAATGAGTCATTGAATCATTAGCTCACCCGATTGATTCACTGTGTTTTGCTTTACAACAGTTTACAGGATATATTCGTTAAGTAAAAACAGACAATATTGTGTGTAAAATATATCACAATAATAACTTCATATTTATTGAACTGTTGTATAAATTCAATATCACATTTGAGCTCGTGCCATTCGGGACAAGAACATCTGTATGAAGTGAACGCAGGTCTGGGACGGGCCTAAAATCTAAAAAGTCTAAAATCTAATTAAATGAATGCGTTAAATCTACAGGTATATTAAGTAATGTTTTGTTCCAAAGCATATTATCACAACCCCACTAAACAAAACAGTGCAGTGAGAGGAACAGAGGAAAGATGAACTCTGTGTTGTTATAGAGAGAGGAGCAGACCTGCTGTTAGTAAATCAGATCCGGTGGAGACGAGTTCATGAACGGCTGCAGGGTTTGCAATATATTCATTCCTCTAACCACGACGGATGATTTATAACTCCAGCAAACCTGCATTAAAGAGAGAAGAGAGTTCTGAAAGGAAAAACACACGGTTATTCTCTCAGTGGCTCTTCAGGTTCTGTCTCTGCCGTCAGTGGTGAGACTCTCGTGTGTTTGATCAATGTTTGATTGGATACGCTGGTATCTTGTCAAATCTGAGCACAGCTTGAGACTCTGTGGAGAAACATCTTCTCTGTCCTGTAGGAATGTGATGTAGATTTATTTACCTGTGTCCACCGCTCAGTTTCAGAGCTTAAATTTAGAAGAGAGAGGTTACACTCTCGCTCTGCTGTAACTAGGCAACCCGCCGTGAGCGACTGTTTCTGTAACGTTCGTTCAGCTCAAATCTGATACGAGACTTTAGGTGCTGTGAACACTGCTCTATAAACAGCCTGTGATTTGTGCTGCACTGACAGTTTCACAAGAAACTGGTTACATCTAAATGCTGAGGTTTGTCTCACGCAACGCAAGTGTAATTCACCACCAATAAGAGACTTTAAACAAATCATTTGGTCTTTTATCTTACTAAAATGTTTGCAACAAAAAAGCTCTATAATTAAGGTGTTCTGAGTCATTGCTAGGAGGTTGCTAAGATGTTCTGGGTGGTTGCTAGGGGGTTGCTAAGATGTTCTCAGTGGTTGCTAGGAGGTTGCTAAGATGTTCTGGGTGGTTGCTAGGAGGTTGCTAAGATGTTCTGGGTGGTTGCTAGGAGGTTTCTAAGATGTTCTCAGTGGTTGCTTGGAAGTTGCTAAGATGTTCTGGGTGGTTGCAAGCTAAGATGTTCTGGGTGGTTGCCAGAGAGTTGCTAAGATGTTCTCAGTGGTTGCTAGGAGGTTTCAAAGATGTTCTGGGTGGTTTCTTGGAGGTTTCCAAGATATTCTTGATAGTTGCTAGGAAGTTGCTAAGATGTTCTGGGTGGTTGCTAGGGGGTTGCAAGCTTAGATATTCTGGCTGGTTGCTAGGAGGTTTCTAAGATATTCTCAGTGGTTGCTTGGAAGTTGCTAAGATGTTCTGGGTGGTTGCTAGGAGGTTGCTAAGATGTTCTGGGTGGTTGCTAGGAGGTTTCTAAGATGTGCTGGGTGGTTGCCAGGGGGTTGCTAGCTAAGATGTTCTGGGTGGTTGCTAGGAGGTTGCTAAGATGTGCTGGGTGGTTGCCAGGGTGTTGGTAGCTAAGATGTTCTGGGTGGTTGCTAGGAGGTTTCTAAGATGTGCTGGGTGGTTGCCAGGGGGTTGCTAGCTAAGATGTTCTGGGTGGTTGCTAGGAGGTTTCTAAGATGTGCTGGGTGGTTGCCAGGGGGTTTCTAAGATGTGCTGGGTGGTTGCCAGGGGGTTTCTAAGATGTGCTGGGTGGTTGCCAGGGTGTTGCTAGCTAAGATGTTCTGGCTGGTTGCTAGGAGATTTCTAAGATGTTCTGGCTGGTTGCTAGGAGATTTCTAAGATGTTCTGGGTGGTTGCTAGGAGGTTTCTAAGATGTGCTGGGTGGTTGCTAGGAGGTTTCTAAGATGTGCTGGGTGGTTGCCAGGGGGTTTCTAAGATGTGCTGGGTGGTTGCCAGGGGGGTTCTAAGATGTGCTGGGTGGTTGCCAGGGTGTTGCTAGCTAAGATGTTCTGGCTGGTTGCTAGGAGATTTCTCAGATGTTCTGGGTGGTTGCTAGGAGGTTGGGTGAAAGTGAGTGTGGAGAGTCCTGCACCCTCACATCTCTGTGATCTTCTGGTCTATATCTTCTCGGGTCTCTTCTTCAGTGTGCGTCTGCGTCTCTTAACTTGAGCAGAGGAACGAGTGATGCTTGACATAGAGTCTAATCATCGGTCAGGAGTGTGTTGTTGTCTCACACACACTCACACACACTCACACACACACACACACTCACACACACACACACACACACACACACACTCAGTATGAGTCATGGTGCTGGACTCACCCCTGATCAGGGCAGTGTAACGGACGCCCTGCGGTCCTCAGGACACACGGACACGAGGCTGAGGAGAGTCTCAGTCCTCCTAATCTTCTTTTTCTACAGTGAAACGTCATAATTCAGTTTCTCTGCAGTGCGCTATAACTACTATGTTTGAAGGCAAGTACAATAGCTGCATTTTTTGGATGCATGAAATATTGTGGGTGACTTTCTAAAAATGGACTGCATTGCATGACCCATAATGCAGTGCTCTCGACTTCCACTTCCAGTGTGATTAATGAAAGCAATTTGGAAGTTTAATGAAACACATTTTTTTTACTTTGAAATAAACATTAAATGAAATAAAATACATATAAATAAACTTTAGGCAGTGCAGTAAAACACTGCAAAGTTAACGCAGTGCCTTTCCACAGAGCCTGTTACCATGACAACATAATGAATGACCAATCATCATTGAGTTTGGGAAGTGGTTGGGGATGTCTTCACTGAAGTGAGCAGATTAAATACTCATGCTGTCATCTTCATTTACATATGCAGATGATCTGTGATTGCTCATTAGCATATGCAAGTATGATTTTAATTCTGCTGATTAGCATAAGCGATTTGACCTCTGAATTACAGGTGACAGTGTGTTTGAACACCGAACCCTCACACACAAGACTATTAAAGATGAAATATCAAATATCAAGTTTGTCTTTAATAGTAGACCCAAAAAATGAATCTGAGTTTGAGTTCATAATGAGATTTTGTTGTCTTGTTGAAAACACGTCGTCTCTCAACACGTATGAACAAAGGCAGAGAGGCGTCACATTATCTGACACACACACACACACACACACACACACACACACTCTCTCCCGCGTGCCGTAACTTTGCCGTAAGCGTTTGTTTGTCGTGTTGGTGTTCGACTCTGCAGTCGTGTGCTATTAATAGAGCGTTTGTCTGTGAGTTCTGCTGCTTCATGTGTTCAGATAAACCAACTCGCCGGCCTCAAAGAAGAACTGTTAAAGATATATAGAAGTATTCAAATAATTGTCTAAATAAAGTCATCTGTATGGGTCATTATAGTCATTATACTGGACATTGATCATCACATCTCGGCAGTACTTGAAATGATTGTGCAATATACTGTTTTATTACCTGGTGCAATATTCTAGTTTTTCATTATTATTATTATACCGTCGATCAACCGACAACCATTGTACTACACACTTATTTACTTATTTGATCTTATATTTTATTTCTATTTATTTTAGGTAACATTTACACTTATTTCATCTGGTACTTCATTTTTTTTCTTTGTTTTATTATAGTGTATAGTATTTATGTTTTTCCCTTGTTAGTCCTCTCCCTGTGCGCTCTGATTTTTTTCATTTAAAGACGAGCTGCTACTGTGACAAAGAGTTTCCCTTCGGGGATCAATAAAGTATTTCTGATTCTTGATAATCATTTATAAATAAATATTTATATTAAATACAATAAAATCATTAAAAAAATTAAATAGGAATATATTACATATCATCACTCTAAAAATTCTGGTTTAAAAACAACCCAAGTTGGGTTGAAAATGGACAAACTCAGTGATTGGGTTGTTTTGACCCAGCAGTTGGGTTAAATGTTTGACCAACCTGCTGGGTCGTTTTATTTAACCCAACTATTGTTTAAAAATGACTACATGTCTGGATTAAAATGAACCCGAAATATGTTGGAAATTAAGGCAACAATAATAATCAGGTGAACATTTATTAATAAGCTGAATAATGTTCATTGTTTAATTGCTCTTCATTAAAGTTATTAAAGAAATTTCATTTCCAACAAATTTTGGGTTCATTTTAAGCAAGAAATACAGAATTTTTTTTTTAAAAATCTACACAGCGGGATTGGCAAACATTTAACCCAACCGCTGGGTTAAAACAACCCAATCCATTTTCAACCCAACTTTAACCCAGCGTTTTTAGCTATTATCATTATTCCAGAAACCTCTTTATAATAATGTTTTGTTTGTTTGATTTTTTTTTTAAGTTTACAAACTTAATTGAAGAGACATTCTCTCTAAAAACACTGTAAGTATCTTGTTTAAAGAACGTTTAGAAGTTTTTCCTGTCCAACACACCGATCAGACAGATGTCTGTGCTGTAGATGGAGAGCAGAGGGAGGAAGAGGAGAAATGTTTGCGGTTGTTTCTGCTCCACCGCTCCTCAGCTCAACCCATTTCTCTCGCTCTGTTTCGAGATGCTTGTTTTTGCGCTCGATTGCTAATTCATCTGATGTCGTCTCTTCGTTCTGGCCTGAAGTATCGCCCACCTTGTCTCAGATTAGTTTGCTTTTTGTGTTCTCCATCCCTTTGTTGAGGTTTCCTCTCCGTCTTCTCTCGTGAACATGCTCGCTCCCTCCCTTCCCCTCCGATTATCTTCAACAGAGCATGTCTCGTTGTGCGGGAACGAGCGCATCTTCCTCCCTCTCTCTCTCTCTCTCTCTCTCTCTCTCTCTCTCTCTCTCTCTCTCTGACAGAAGTAGGATTCTGCTCGCAGCGTTCTCTAATGCGAAGCGACTGCTGTGGGCATCTGCATGCATTTCTCTCCGTGCAGCTCGGCTTCCCTGCGTTTGTGAAGAAACTCAACCAGAGCAAAACTCGCAGACACTCTGAGGAGCAAAATGTTTGGAAACTCGCTCTGAAGCGGGATATGGGTTGATGCCCGCGAACGCTTCGTTTAGGCGCGTGGGGATGGCGCGGCGCGGTTGGTAGGGGCGTTCGGGGCTGGCGGGCGTCACGGCAGCGGCCCGATGCGGTGCTGAGGATCATGGTCGTGGTGCTGGTGCTCAAGCTGTTGACCAAGCTGCTCCAGTGCTCCGCTCCCATGCCGCTCTGTGAGGCTGGAACCACCAGCTGTACCCGCTGGGACGACAACAACACGCCCCGCCGGACCGCTGAGGGTCCCGAGGTGAGGGGTCGCACCTGTCGAGTCCAGCCAAATTTATATATGTAGCTCTTTTCACAGTACATGTTTTGTTTGACATTGTTTTACGGAAAATCGTAATGTTAATGTTCATAATATCTTCATTATAGTTGCATTTACCAGTGTAAAGATAATACACTTTATAAAATGCTGGGTTAAAAACAACCCAAGTTGGGTTGAAAATGGACAAACCCAGCGATTGTTTGACAGAATGTGCTGGGTAGATTTATTTAGCTCAACTATTGTTTAAAAAATTACTGTATTGCTTGCTTAAAATGAACCCAAAGTATGTTGGAAATTAACATTTATTTAATATGTGTAACATTTATGAACAAAATTAACAAGTTTTATGAATAATAATAAAACAATAAACATTTATTAAATTGCTTATTAATAAATGTTCAGCTAATTATTATTGTTGCCTCTAGTAATTATATGTCTGATTTTTAATTTCCAACATATTTTGGGTTCATTTTAATCCAGTCATATAGTTTTTATAGTCTTTATATATATATAGTTTTTATATATAGTCATATACTTTTTAAACAAAAAAACTACCGAGCAAGTTAGGTCAAACATTTAACCCAACTGCTGGGTTAAAAACAACCCAGTTGCTGGATCCCAGCATTTTTTAGAGTTACATTTTATGACAATATAAACAATCAAGCAGTTGAATTTTGCTTTATGTTATACTATATGTATGAGTTGGACATATTTATATATACAACTTTATTTGAAGAGCTCGGCGATAATTTTGCAAAAATATAAACAGTTAAGCAGTTGAGATTTGCTATATAGTTGTGCTTTAGTTATATGATTGTACTGTTTGTATCCCAAAATTGGGAGTCCCTCATTGTAATTATGTTTGTATCACCCCCCCCCCCCCGATATTACAATACCACAATAAGAAATATGATAATAAAAAATGCGACTGGCTTTTAAAAATCCATTTGAACAGCTGTCTAGAGCAGGGAAAATGATGAACCAGTGCAATAATAGAGTGGGATTTTTCCGCTCATGACGACTGGGTGGAGCAAAGAATCAGTGTGGAGCTCATGGAAATGAATTAAATACAGCTACACCAGCCCAGGACATCCTGATCACACCTGCCAGATCCAACAAAAACACAAGTTCAAGATGCACTGAACCCAAAACACATTTAATGTTTGCATCACCTAATAAAAATTGACTAGGAAATTTAATGTAGAATAAAATGTGATTTTTTTTACCCGCTTGACTGTTAGCAAGTTCATTATATTTATCAGACTGAATAGGTTATAGAGTAAATTAGGTTTTATCACAAATTGAGTGTCAATATACATGTTATCATCCTACGTAATGGCAAATATGCTTTCCAACTAATGTAAATAAATATTTACTCAGTATAATATCACATCTACGTCCTGCAACTGAGCAATAACCAGGTGCTCACCCTAATGCAGACATACTATATATCCAACTTTATATATAGAGCTGTGTATTAATATACACTTTTTTATTTATTTATTTTTTATTTACATTTGTATTCTTTGATCAGTAGATTTTTTTTTTGGTAATTCGTGGTGTAATTTGTATTATTTGTGTTTTGTTGTTTTTTTTTTTTGTTTTTTGTTGATGTTTTGTTAATTGTAATCTTGTTAAATGTTTTGTCACAATGTTGGATTGTTTCATTGTATGTTAGGACCCCTTCGAAAACGAGATGGTACATCTCAAGGGGTTTATCCTACTAATAAATTTCAACTAATATAGTCAAAATAAACGATATAAACAATCACTCAGCCACGATTTTCCGGTGTTTTGCCGAGATGAATATATTTGAACTAATTCTAATATAAGTAAAGAAAAGTTAGACACTCGTCGGATGAGTCTTTGTCTATATTTTGTGTGATATTTTAGTAAACACCTCCAGTTTGTTGTGTTTTCATGTCAGATTTTAAATTCTTCCCTTAATCTGTGTAAGTATGTCTTGTTCTGACTTAACTGAGCTATAAAAGAGCAACCACTGAATAACATTTTCCTGAAGGCCATACACTGAAACATCTAGAAATGCAAATGAAAGCGAACACAATCACATGATGCCTTTGGCAGAACAAACCCCAGAGCAAGATGACACAAACAAACTGGAACTCATACAGTCATTTGGCTGTGCTTTATATTAATTATTTCCAGGATGAAAGACAATGGCTGTCTTGTACAATGTTAATGTCTAGATTCTGTGCACTTTCAGCATCTGATCTGGGTTCAGTTTGGTTAATGTAAGTGTTGCAGTATAGATGGAGGGTTAATGAAAACACTCTGATCTGAGGGCAGCCGCTAAGTCTTTAAATACCTGCGTTTGAATCCTCTTAGTGAAATATGGAGATTGTAGGAGCTGGAAGGAGCTCTGAACTGCTGGAGAAGTGACTTAATTCTTGATGGCACTTTGACTAAATGCGGGGAAAAGCCCTGAATGAGATGAGCTGGGGAAGAGAGGATTGTGGGATTGAACCGGAGAAGGTGCATTTGTCCTCTCAGTTCAGTTTACACCACAGAAACATCCCCGTTTACCCTGTGCATGACTTCTGCAGCTACATAGTTACACCATTAGGTGGCTCCAGATGACCCTCTTTATGAGTGAGTTGTTTGAATCATTCGATGAACAGATTCATTCAGACTGTTTTATGAGTGAGTCATTGAATTAT
>CM076065.1:1007500-1017500 GCA_038088235.1 Zacco platypus
TGGAAAAAATTAAGAGACCACTGCAAAATTATCAGTTTCTCTGGGTTTACTATTTATAGGTATGTGTTTGGGTAAAATTAACATTTTTGTTTTATTCTGTAAACTACTGACATTTTTCCCAAATTCCAAATAAAAATATTGTAATTTAGAGCATTTATTTGCCAAAAGCAACAACTGGTCAAAATAACAAAAAATATGCAGTGGTCTCTTAATTTTTTACAGAGCTGTATATATAATTTCTGAAATGTCAGGTAGATTTTGTTTGTAAAATTTCTACATTTAGGCAAAAAAAGTTTAATTATATAGTATGTTTCATATATAATTCATTCATTCATTCATATACAGTTGTTTCAAAGTGCTTTACAAAACGATTAAAAATAGAAGGCATAAAATAGAAACAATAAATACATAATTAAATGAATTAAAATCTGAAATAAATATAATTAAAAAAAAATATATAGATACAAATAAGTAAATAAATAAATAACTGATTAATTAAACTGAAATAAAGAAAGATACATACATAAAAATAAAATTAAATTTACTGAAAAATACTGAGAATGTATAAAAACAGTTACAGAAAACACAATAGTGTGGTTTAGCAGGAGGTCAGTTACACAAAATCAGTGCTTAAATACACTAATTTGAGCATCACAAACAAAAAAGCCTAATTTTGAAAAAGACATTATTTAAAGTAATGGAGATTCAGATTCAATAACCGCTCGGACAGATTCTGAGTTCATTCAGTGAGTGATTCGTCAGACTGATTCAAACCGGTGTGTGAGACTTGTTAAATGACTCATTAAAAGAATTGGTTCAAATGTATTTGTGAATCACTGGTCGTACTTTGTGTATTTTTGTTTTCTTGATGGATTTCTTTTGATGGAGAAATACAGAAACACTTTCATAACTATGAATCTGTGCCATCACCCACATATTACACCTAGAAACCAACCAGAATGCCTGAAGAATTGCATAACAGTGCACAAAAACCACAACACCTTACATCATATTGTATCTCTGTGTCTGTGTATTTATATCTTTACTATGTATGTCTGTATGTGTGTATGTTGTGTTGTTGATATGCTTTAACATAAGAAAAAAAAACACTAGTAAACACGACTCATATTTTCTCCAGAAAACAAACGAATCTAGTTGTAGTTCAGCCACAGATGGTGTGTTTGTGCTTGTGGGAACTCTAGTGTTAGTCATGTGTTCTGAGCGTTTCTGCTCTTTTCAGAGTGGAGCCGCCGTCACCGCAGCTGACGTGTACGAGTAAAGACAGACCGCTGCAGGACATTTCCCATGATGACTCAAGCAGAAGTGTGTCGTGCTGTAAATGATTGTGCGCTGCTTCTGACTGTGGTGTAGCAGCGGTGTGTCAGAGCGCCACCTGCTCTCGCCCGCGGTCTGTGCGCGCACAACACCTGCTGACCCCCAGAATGCCCTGCGAGAGAGACTGTCATGCAGCTCTGATGCTCAAACCGTTGGCAGACATGAACCTTATTCTGAGACGCATAAACCTGGAGATCCATGAGTGGAATTCAGTAGAGACTAGTCGCTTTTTAGGCTTGTATCCAAAGGTTCAGCAGCGCTTTTCCCATCTCTTGGACCTCTGCACTGGGTCTAAACCACTACATTAAAAGGGACATATCATGAAAATTCGACATGTTTATGTGATATAATGTAGTGAATCTGTGCACGCATGTGAATTTCACTCCCCTAGTGATGTAGGAAGGGGATCTTATTATAATATTACCGCCCCTTAATCTGCACGTTTCCACCCACAGCGCCGCCATTTAGAGAAGAGGAAGAGTTGTTGTAGTCGAGTGTTGTTGATGCCGTCATTTTACGCCGGACTGCTTCACAAACGAGGGTGGATTCAAGGAAAAAAGATGAACGTGACGACACATGCTAGTGATGAGTTGATCAACTCCACAGCAACTACATCAATTTATCCACTAACCGTTCAGAAACTTCTTCCTGAGTCTCTCCATCAGTTTGAACACTTTCCTCATTTTGTCTGCGTGAGATTCTCCAGCTTTGTTGTTGTTGAGCTGTTAAAGCTCCGCCCTCTTCTGGAGCAGCAGCTCATTTGCATTTAAAGGGACACGCACAAAAACGGCGGCAAATTTGACAAGCGATAATAAATGATCTGTGGAGGATTTTGAGCTGAAACTTCACTGGAGACACCAGAGACTGATATTACATCTGGTGAAAGAGGCATAATAGATCCGTTTTAATGTGGGCTTGTCTCAATCCTGGCTCAGCCGACGAGATGAGATGCGACATGAACATGACATAGAAATTACTGAACGCTCTCAGTCACTGACTGATGAGGCTGTGATTTATTCTTGCTTTCTGATATAAACTTAATTGGATTTTATCTTTGAATGCAAGTTTTTGTATTTAAATGATAATGATTTCAATTGTAAATCAGTCTCATTCTCCGTCAGCATGAATTAATTAGGACCGTTCTCGTGCATCTCTCAGACTGTCATGTTATTTTGGGTAACGAACACATAAACGGCCTGCTTTTCTGTGTGCATTGAATCATATTGCAGTAAAACAGCTGATTTTTCGGGTGCGTCTGGACGCGTCTGACAGCCAGACTACTTTCATAACGTTAGTTTCTCTGTTGCGTGACAGTGATGTGTATGGGGCTTATTTGTTGTGCTATAATTGTAATGTGTCAAATTGTGTTTCCAAACAGCTTTACTTAAACTCAAATGCACTAAAATGTTCATGACGCACTGCGGCGTGCATCCGTGCATCAAAACACTCATGCAAATGGCAGAGAAACGCTGTCAGTCGGTGAGTTTCTCCTAAAGCAGCTTTATATAAGACCATCATCGGAGGTCATGAGAGGTCAACTCCTCTCGTACACCAACACAGCACACTTGTGTCAAATCACCCTCCCTCGCTAGTGTGCTAGTGTTTTAAACACTCAAATTTAAATATTTCACAATATTACTGTTTCTGCAACCTTCACATGAAAATGTCTGTATGTGTGTATATATATATATATATATATATATATATATATATATATATATATATATAATATGTATGTATATAATGTGTGTGTTTGTGTGTGTATAATATATATATACATATATATATTTTAATTGTGCCGATTAATTAATCTAATTCATCACAAAATAATTGCAAATTCAGCTAAGAAATTACACGTAAAAGATGATTTAAAGTCATTGTTGTGTTAAACATGAAAAGCTTTAAATCGTAGTAGCTTTAAAAATACATATTTTATTTGATTCAACATAGAATTTATTACATAAACGTTTAGTCTTCTTTTCAGAAGCTTCATCTGAATTGGTATTTAGATGTATTTACAGAACAAAACAAATTTGGGCACCAACATTCTTCAAAATATCATCTTTTATGTTCATAAAAGTCATTGACGTTTTGAAACGATACGAGTAAATGTAAATAAACAATTTTAATTGTTGGGCAAACTATCCTCAAAATATGAAATAATTTTTTTAATGACTCTAAATAAGAAAATTAAACCAGCACTAGGTTCGTTCAAACGGCTGATTCATTCAGGAATTAAATAGTTCTCTTTAAGAATGAGTCATTGAATCATTGGTTCACCCGACTGATTCACTCAAAACGTGCATTCATTTAGAATTTATTTCAATTTATTTAATTTAAAATATTTTCATTGGCAAAACTGAGCAAAAACACGATATTGTGGCTAAAATAACACAACATTTACTTCTTATTTATTGAACTGTTGTATAAAATCCGATTGCATATTGTTTAACTCTGTCAAATTAAATGTTCATGTTCGCCACCAATACACTTTTAAATCATTTAAACGTGTTATTTTTCCAAATTGAGTGTTTGTTTATTATCATTGAGATGCTATTGTAGTTTTTAGCATTTAAATGGTCCTAATTTCATATGCGCAAAAGAACATTCATCGCATATTTTTGATGTTCTTTGATTAATGCCGCTCTAATGAAACGCAGTCAAACACAAGCAGCTTTGAAACTTCCTGTTCCCTCATCTCTCTTCCTGTCCAGGTGCTGTCTCTGGGTGCTGACGTTCTGCCGGAGTACAAGCTCCAGGCTCCGCGCATCCACAAGTGGACGGTTCTGCACTACAGCCCGTTTAAGGCGGTGTGGGACTGGCTGATCCTGCTGCTGGTCATCTACACGGCCATCCTCACGCCGTACTCCGCCGCCTTCCTGCTCAACGAGGAGGAGGAGGGATCCATGCAGAACTGTGGCTACTCCTGCAGTCCGCTCAATGTGGTGGACCTCATCGTGGACATCATGTTCATCATCGACATCGTCATCAACTTCCGGACCACCTACGTCAACGCCAACGACGAGGTGGTCAGTCACCCGCTGCGGATCGCAGTGCATTACTTCAAAGGCTGGTTCCTCATCGACATGGTGGCCGCCATCCCCTTCGACCTGCTCATATACCGAACCGGGGAGGAGGTGAGTGCAGAGGTGAGGGGAATCATGGGAAATGGGCCTTCTGTTACCTTCTTTCTCTACGTTTCTGCATTTCTCTTGTGCTTTTACTACTTTATCTTGCACTTCAAACATTTTCTACAGCAAATGTTGTCGCTTCTAGTGATGAATTGCTTGACATGTTGCTCTTTTGTTTCCTCATTCGATGCTTTGAGTGAATGTGTCTGCTGATTAGTTGGTGTCATTAACTTTAAAATGCACAAATATAGGCCAAATCACAAAAGAAATCTCATGAATTCAGGGAATTGCACATATTTTTCTTTTCACTGAACACCAATCACAAATGATCAATAAGTGGTTAAAACAAACAAATCTATCAGTTATTTGTTTCAATTTGTCTGCTTTTTTTTTTTAGCAAAGTCAAAGTATATACCATTCAAAAGTTTGATGTCAGATTTTTTTAAAGCATTCAGCAAGGATGCATTAAATTGATCAAAAAATTGGCAATAAAGACATTTATAATGCTACAAAAGTTTCTATTTCAAATAAATCCTGTTCTTTTGAACTTTCTACTCATCAAAGAATCCTGAAAAATAAAATGCATCATGGTTTCCACAAAAAATATGAACTGTTTTCTATGGAAGCTTGTTTTCACCACTAAATAATAAAAATAAATAAATCAAAAAAAGGTTTGCGACTTTTTATCTCACATTTAAACTCGCAATTGTGAGTTATAAAGTCAGAATTGTGTGGTCATGGCCCGGTTTCACAGACAGGGCTTAGACTAAGCCAGGATTAGGCCTTAGTTCAAATGGGGCATTTAAGTGACTTTTATAAACGTGCCCTAGAAAAAAACATTACTGGTGTTCATCTTGAGACAAAACTGACACTGACATATTTTAAGATACGTGAGCGCAAGTTGCTTTCAGTTAAAACGGCTACAATATGCATTTTAGTCTGGGACTAACTTAAGCCTTGTCTGTAAAACTGGGGGATAAAGATTTAATTTCGAGATATAACAAGATATAATTTCAGAATTTTGAATTATAAACTCTTTTATAAATACTGACTTTATATCTCACAATTCTGACTTTATATCTCACAATTCTGACTTTATATCTCACAATTCTGACTTTATCTCGCAATTCTGACTTTATATCACACAATTCTGACTTTATATCACACAATTCTGACTTTATAACTCGCAATTCTGACTTTATATCTCACAATTCTGACTTTATATCTCGCAATTCTGACTTTATAACTCGCAATTCTGACTTTATATCTCACAATTCTGACTTTATATCTCGCAATTCTGACTTTATAACTCGCAATTCTGACTTTATATCTCGCAATTCTGACTTTATATCTCGCAATTCTGACTTTATAACTCACAATTCTGACTTTATAACTCACAATTCTGACTTTATATCTCGCAATTCTGACTTTATATCTCGCAATTCTGACTTTATATCTCGCAATTCTGACTTTATATCTCGCAATTCTGACTTTATATCTCGCAATTCTGACTTTATCTCGCAATTCTGACTTTATATCTCGCAATTCTGACTTTATCTTGCAATTCTGACTTTATAACTCACAATTCTGACTTTATATCTCGTAATTCTGACTTTATAACTCGCAATTCTGATTTTTGAGATAAAAAGTCACAATTACCTTTTTTCATAGCAGAAACAAGCTTCCATAGTTTTCAACACTGATAATAATCATAAATGTTTGTTGATCATCAAATCATCATATCAGAATGATTTCTGAAGGATCATGTGACTCTGAAGACTGGAGTAATGATGCTGAAAATTCAGCTTTGATCACTGGATATAAATTACACTGTACTATATATTCACATAGAAAAGAGATGATTCAAACTGGAATAATATTTCACATTTTAACTGTGTTTTTGATTAAATAAATAAGCAGAAGAGACTCTATCAAAAACATTAAAAACATGTCTGTGTTTCCAGTGTTCCTTTAATAAACATATATTTTTTTTAAAGTAAATTTTTAGAAATGAAAAGCGAGTGTTTTTCTGTATCCTCTCTCTCCAGACGACCACGCTCATCGGCCTGCTCAAGACGGCTCGTCTTTTACGACTCGTGCGCGTGGCGCGGAAACTGGACCGTTACTCAGAGTACGGCGCGGCCGTTCTCTTCCTGCTCATGTGCACCTTTGCTCTGATCGCTCATTGGCTGGCCTGCATCTGGTACGCCATCGGAAACGTGGAGCAGAACCGCTCCATCGGCTGGCTGCACGCGCTCGGGGTCCATCTGGGGAAACAACACAACAACAGTATCCCGGGATCAGGACCCAGCATCGAGGACAAATACGTGACGGCGTTATACTTCACCTTCAGCAGCTTGACCAGCGTGGGCTTCGGAAACGTGTCGCCGAACACCAACTCAGAGAAGATCTTCTCCATCTGCGTCATGCTGATCGGATGTGAGTATGTTTTGCTATCGAAGGGTCTTATTTTCATTATAAACGTTTATTTTATTGATTTATTCTAAGGGTTACCACATTTCAATGAGCTTTTTTGTCAGTGACAGAATACATGTTTATCATAAAATGTGTATTCAAGTCTGTGTGTTTAAGTTTTTTTAATTAACTTGATAGATCCTGAGAAAACAAATCAAGCATAATAAACCCATTAAAGCAGGTCTGTTTGAGTTTTGACCTTCATCCTAAATGCTCTTGTAGCTCCAATTAAACCTTCATTACCGATGCGCTTGTTTGTTTTTAATGGAGCTCTTTTAGTGTGCGCTTTATGATCGAACCTCATCACGCTGATGAAACTTCCTCCCTTTTTAATTTTTGCTTAACAAATCAACCTGATAGCTCATTTTTGAAGGTCTCGATCGCAGCGATTAATGATAAATTGCCTTTTTAATATCACTATATACCGCGCATATATCAGACCTCAGTCGCCGTGAAGTAATTTCCGTTTTTATGACCGGTAGAAGCATTTATCATCTGCGCTGCAGAATTATGTTTCGGAAGAGGGCAAAAGTTCAAAAGGACAAAATCAACATGATCCGCTACAAGATTTCTCGTTTAATTAAGTGGCTCGTTCAAAGATGAAGTCACCAGACTGTAGAGATCTGACGCTCTTAAACCATCAATACTCACTGAACCACTACACACAGATTCCTACGCTGAATTAGATTTTCTTCTGTGCATCTAATGCAGTAAAAAAAAGTGTGTTACAATAAATCTCAAGGAATCAGGTGATATTTCACCCCTTTATTATTTTATTTTATTTTATTTTATTTTATTTTGTTTTACTTTGTATTATTTTATTTTGTTTTTTTTTTGTTTTGTTTTATTAGATTTTATTTTGTTTTGTTTTTTTTATTTTATTTTATTTTGTTTTACTTTGTATTATTTTATTTTGGGTTTTTTGTTTTGTTTTATTAGATTTTATTTTGTTTTGTTTTATTTTATTTTGTTTTGTTTTACTTTGTATTATTTTATTTTGGGGTTTTTTGTTTTATTTTATTAGATTTTATTTTATTAGATTTTTTTTTTTTTAATTTTACATTTTAATATTATTTCATTATTTTCATGGCAAGTTGTAATTTCTGTATTTTACGTCTGAAGTTTATTTTGTACTTTCCCCTGTATTTACTGGTGGTTCTCATTATTTTATACTGAAATCAGCACAAATTACGTACAGATCAACCAAAACTATTGAGATGTAAAAATACTCCACAGATTTTATATATATATATATATATATATATATATATATATATATATATTTATATTTATATTTATATTTGCATTTTACAGTAATGAAAATGCGATTTTTTTCCCCAAGATTCAGACGCGAAAATGATCTTAATTATCCTTAAAATATGTCACAATGCAAATAATCTCAGTAAAATGGTTGTAAAGGTTCAAATCTCAAGTGCTCAATGATTCACACTACAAAAGCGGTAAAAAAGCACCAAAGAAGGAACTAAATATGATTTCTTCTTTCCTTTGTTTCTGTGGTGAAATATGACTCAGATATGCTCGTCTGACAGGTTTTCTGAGATGATTCCTGAAAGATGGTGATATACTGCATTCTGTCTCATTTCTTTGGCATTTCTTCATTTAGCAGATGTTTCTCACAGCACATGTTCAGTCAGTCTGAGTCCCTGAGAATCAAACCCACGGTCCTGGTGCTGTTACTGCTCTACCATTTGAGCTTCAGTCGCTCCTTCTCCGTTGCTATTTTTGCTGCTTTTGTAGTGTGATTCATAGTGCTGCCCACCTGCAGCGACTTCAGTCAGCGCTCACCGCGGGAACATGTGTGTAAAACCGCAGACAGAAGTGAGGATGGAGGTCATCTAATGATGAAATCTAGGAGATTAGTATACACTGAAAAAAATAAAACTTTCCAAGAGAAAATCAATGCTGATCTGAAGCAGTGTACCTGTGTAGGTGCTTCATCATGACGCTATTTTTAACCCTGGCCTTCCTGTTCCCGTTCAGCGCTCATGTACGCCAGTATCTTCGGGAACGTGTCGGCCATCATCCAGCGGCTGTACTCGGGAACGGCTCGTTATCACACTCAGATGCTGCGGGTGCGAGAGTTCATCCGCTTCCACCAGATTCCCAACCCGCTGCGGCAGAGACTGGAGGAGTATTTCCAACACGCCTGGTCCTACACCAACGGCATCGACATGAACGCCGTGAGTCCACCTTACACTAACATCTAACGGAGGCGCTTAGATTAGAGAGATTAGAGCAGTAATTCTTCAAGTGTGGTCCGCAGACGCCCCCTAGTGGTCCGCGAAAAGATGACCTAAACTAGGCAAGCTCTTAACCCGCACCGGATCGCGGGCGGCTGGTTGACATCAGTGTGTTTTAATAACGAAAAAATGGATCATATCATTGCATTTTTGTTTGAATTATTAGTTTTGGACTTGAAACAGTTGCATATTAAACTTAAAATCAGTTTATCCTTCCTATTTTGTTAGAGTGGGATTCTGTTAGGTGGTCAGAAAAAAAAATTGGAAGATAAAGTGGTTCTTGGGCTGAAAATGTTTGAGAAACACTGGATTAGAGGAGCAGGGTGTTACTGACAGACTGGGAAGAGAGGAGCTGGACAAGTTCTAGTAGAGCCAAAAAACAACATCTTTAAAAGAGCATAATAAAGTGTGAGTTGTGAGCTGGATTACATGAATATACATTATGCATAATGAGTTCATTTAACAGCTGTCCTCTGCTGCACATCCTCTACTATTACCAGCCCCAAATGCAGAGTTTAATGAGATTACGCATTCAAGGAAAGAAAACAAATGAGCGTCCACCTCGACCCGTGAGCTCTTCTCATTAAGGAGCAGTGGAGCGTTCTGATTGGACAGTCAGAGCGGTTATGATTGCTGTGCGGGAATTTTTTCATTGATTTTGTCTTCACAAAAGTCTTTACAAGCTACTGAAACTAAACCGTCCAGCTGTGAGATCAATCACAACCTTAAAAACATTGAGTTGAAGACAAAAGAAGTGGTTGAAAATCAACATAATGTACATAATTCATCTTTTATTCC
>CM076065.1:1022500-1035000 GCA_038088235.1 Zacco platypus
TGACAGCGATTGTATCCGCCTTTCCTCCTGGCTCCAATCCAGAGGTTTTGTGTTTATGTTTTGTTGATACCAAATATAATATTTAATTTGAACTGATCAAACGTGTCGGTGTGAAAGAGCGGTTCAAACGTCACTGCATTAAATAACAATATTCCCTTTTATTTCGTTGAATGCAGGAGTTTGCACATATTTATCTAATACATATTTGTTGTTCATGTAATTATTAGTGTCTCTTCGAGTTCTGTGTCAGTGTTTGTAGCGCCACACGTGGGTGAATCTCACACGTACAGCCCGAGAAAGAGAAAAAAAGATTTTATATAGGCATAGAGACTCATTATTGTCATTAGATATTCATAACTGTATCATAACTATCATAAATAATGGATGAATATAAATTTAATTTATTAAATTAAATATTAAATATATGTTAATGTAAGTTCATGTCAGCTGATGTTAACGAATAACACATTTTTGAATGATTTCGGGGGAGAATTGGTCAGAAATGTTCGGTGAGATTCACCCTCAGTGTGGAGAAATCAAACGGTCTCAGATCCATTTATTTTTAGTTCATTTGCTCAATGTTGGTTTGTTTGTAATCCAGGATTGCTCTTAATCTGAGTCAGGTGACTGAGGCCTGCTTAATTCACAAAACACGGCTTCATTGTGCGAGTGGAGCTTACACAACAACATTATTGTGTTTCTTCTGTCATGTACGACGTTGTTAATGTCGATGTTTATGGCACTTTCCGATGATGACGGTCCTGCTGAAATGGTTTTGTGTGTATGACGTGTCCTGTCGTGTGCTTCTCTTGATGTTCGGTGTACCGCTGTGCACTTTAAGGCTCCCGAACACTACGATATAATCGGGACTTTTTGAGCCCAATTCTCCCCTTCCGACAATCCTAGAAAGTCCCGATGATCTTATCAGATTTTCCTGTGATGTGTCAAGAGTGATGGGAAGAACACGAGGGCCGCATCCACCTGAAATCATAATAAATGTTGAATATTTACAGAATCCTGTTGTGTGGGGGACGTGTACACACTAGATTGTCACATGGAGCGAAACAATATCCAATCAGAAAGCGAGCTGACGGAGGCGTGTCATCCAGACCTGTTTCTTTCTTTTTAGTAGGTGGCGGCACATCAGTATCTTAACGATCCATTGAATCATTCACTCAAACGATTTGTTCAAAACAACTGATTCATTCAGGGACAAAACAGAATGAGTGAGTCGTCGAATCATTCATTAGAACGATTCATTTAAAATGGCTGATTCATTCAGGGACAAAACAGAATGAGTGAGTCGTCGAGTCATTCATTAGGACGATTTGTTCATAACAGTTGATTCATTCAGGGACAGAACAGAATGAGATGATTCGTCGAATGATTCATTAGAACGATTCATTCAAAATAGCTGACTTATTCAGGGACAGAACAGAATGATTCGTCGAGTTATTCATTAGAACGATTCCTTCAAATACACTGATTCGTTCAGTAAAGAAACTGAAAATGTTGCTCAGAGACAATTTATGTGCAGCTATTTTAGAGGAAAAATTGTGTATTAACTTATTTATTAAATTGTTGTATAAAATCCATATCACATTTGCAAAAGCACCGATATTTGGGAAAACGGCACTTCTGCTTGAGGACAAACGTGTTCACACTCTGTAGATTGTCACATGGAGCGAAACGATATCCAATCAGAAAGCGAGCTGACGGAGGCGTGTCATCCAAACCTGTTTCTTTGTTTTTATCACCGCAGTCCAAACACTATTATCACAGTTTCTATAGTCACTATAATCTTCTGTAGAATCGTGTCTGTTATATCGACTATCTTATCTCATATTTCGCTCTCAATAGTCGATTTATAAACGCATTTAAGCAGAACTATTGTTAAAATCAGGACCGAAAACAAACACAGCATTCAGCTGAAATAAAAATGACTAAAAACCGCCAGTAGGTGGCGGCAAATCAGTGTCTTAACGAGCAAGTCATTGAATCATTCACTCAAACGATTTGTTCAAAACAACTGATTCATTCAGGGACAAAGCAGAATGAGCGAGTCGTCGAATCATTCATTTGAGCGATTCGTTCCAAACAGCTGATTCATTATGGGACAGAACAGAATGAGTGAGTCGTTGAATCATTCATTAGGACAATTTGTTCAAAACAACTGATTCATTCAGGGACAGAACAGGAATGAGTGAGTGAGTCATTGAGTCATTCATTAGAACGATTCATTCAAAATAGCTGACTTATTCAGGGACAAAACAGAATGATTCGTCGAGTGATTCATTAGAACGATTCCTTCAAATACACTGATTCATTCAGTAAAGAAACTGAACATGTTGCTCAGAGACGCACAATTTATGTGCAGCTATTTTAGAGGAAAAATTGTGTATTAATTAACTTATTTATTAAATTGTTGTATAAAGTCCATATCACATTTGCAAAAGCGCCGATATTCGGGAAAACGGCACTTTTGCTTGTGTGACTTTTGAGACTTTTTTTGCACCATTTTGGTTTTTGGAAACATTTTAATTAATTTTGGCAACAGTTTTGCCCCAAAACCCCATTAATTTCCGCCGTGTGTGTGTGTGTGTGTGTGTGTGTGTGTGTGTGCGTGTGCGTGTGCGTGTGTGTGTGTGTGTGTGTGTGTGTGTGTGTGGCGTGACGGCTTCTTTTACGAGGTTCAAGTGAAACGGGTCAAACAAATGCCGCCACTGATCTCTGATGTATGATTTGTGATCTCTCACATTGTGAAAATCTGATAAGATTCTGAAAGTGTTGTAGTGTGGGGCAGCCTTCACACCGTCTCTCTGGACACTAAAGAGGATCTCTGCTCTCTTTACGTCTATTTGCAGGGATTTGAAGCCAAGGGCACTTCTGCCATCACCTTTAGACACGATAACAACAGGCCAAACGCACCCAGATCCACACGAACTAGTGTGATTATCAAACAGGTTTTACCAATACATCAGTTTAGAATCATGAAGGACATCCTGTATGTACATATTTTGTAATCTTTTTGAGTTTTAATTTATTTTGGTATTTCGTTTACACTGGATTGCTATTTTTCTCCTTCCCGATGTTGCTGTACATAAGGAAGTCTTTATTCTTGGCATCCCTATAGCCGACACTATGCAGAAACGCATTTCCTTGGCATGCTTTGAAATGCAGAAAATAAAAAGAAGAAAAACTAGAGGAAAAATACATATGTTTGACTTTTTTTCCTTTTCATTTTTTTTTTTTTAAAGAAACATGTGAATTACTGTTAATAATGATGTAATTATATCAATTATATATATATATATATATATATATATATATATATATATATATAAAATAACAAAGATTTATCTTTGTGCACATTTTATCTGCATGCTGCACTGAGAATCTTCAGCGGCTGTTTTAGAGAATGTGTCGACTGAAGCGCTGCACTTCCAGCTCACCTGAGAGAGATTCAGTGTTCTTCCAGCGGGATGGACATGTGACTCTGAACACTGTTACTGAATCGTGTGGGAACGACCCGAGATCGGACAGACTTCAGAGAGTCCAGATTGTGTGCTAGCATTATAAACGGTTGACTTTATAAAATTTAGAAATATTTATTTCAATAAACTTCTTTGAAAACAGCTGGAATTACTGTACTTTTCTTTATGATATCATATATATATATATTGGTTACTTTTGGTACATTGGTAAATGTATTTCACTACAGATTACAAAATACATGCTTTAAAAGTCATTTGTAACGTATTTCATTAGATTACCCAAGTTTTGTAACTTAATCTAAATACTTTGGAATACTAATAAGTGACACAAATTAAGTAATTGTGAGTTTTTATCTCCCAATTCTGACTTTTTTTTCTCAGAATTCCGTGATACAAAGTTGCAATTGCAAGTTATAAAGTCAGAATTGGGAGATATAAACTTAAATTTAAGAAAATAAGTCAGAATTACGAGATAAACCTGCAATTTTCCCGAAAAAAGTCATAATTGTAATATATAAATCTGCAATTTTGAGAGAATAAGTCAGAATTTGGATATATATATATATATATAGAGGCTCCTTCTCTCTCTGAGCCTCTGCCTCATCTTAATTATTAGACATTTGATTTAATATTATACAGCATAAATCTATATTATACACAATACTATACCATGCTAATATACAACTCATTTAGAATATTTATATTACCTTTTTTTTTTTAACTATTTATAGGCTTACTATTAATATGTTCCTAAATAAAATATTTATAAATAGCCTATGATGTGTTATAGATTACTAATATCAACTAAGACAGGTGGATATAATGGGAAATATACTTAATTACAAGAATTAAAGTGAAACTCAAACTGTCTGCTAAATATTCTCTATGATGATTCACCTGCTGAGCTTTGAATTTGCAGTGTTGAAGTGCCTCTAGCAGCCTCCCTTCGCTCTTTCTCTGACTTCTTTTTTTGTGAAGGCATTGTTTTTTGTCTACAAATTGAACCAAAAACAGAAAATATGGTCTTATTTATATTAGATCTGATCTGACTGGGGCAATAATTTGATTAGACACGCATTCTAATTCTAAGAATGTGGGTACAAGTTGTCAGCACTATTAGAAGACCAGGAGAAAAACACTACCGACAGAAATACAAAAACAAACTACCAAATGACTAATTCTGTGGATCAGCTAGTGTCTGTATTGTGTATTGTAATGCATCTACCTGATAATGCGATGACCTTCATGAACTATCGTCTCCAGTCTTCAGAGGGGGGGGTTGAGAGGGGGCACTTCAGCCAACGAGGGCAAAGGGGCAGTGGCTCTAGCCACCTGGGCACCGCCCTGATATATATGTACACAGTAAAAACCCCAGAGTTAAATCAACTCTGCTCAGAGAACATTTGGTCCCGCTCTCTATAGTGTTAAAGTAACACTAAAGCAGAGTTAAAGTTAATGAGATAATTAAGCAATTAATTAAGCGATGATTGAACATTAATGATGAACACCTGCTGTTGACAACCAGAATCACTGAAGAAAAGAGAAACACAAGAACAACAACTGACTTCAGCCACAGTCTTAGATGAAATCAACTGAAGATGAAAGACATTCAATCTCTGAAGAGTGTTACTTAAACACTATTTAGAGAGGGACCAAATGTTATCTGAGCAGAGTTGATTTAACTCTGGGGTTTTTACTGTGTATATGTATGTATATGTATATATATATATTTATCGAATTAGGATATATATATATATATATATATATATCCTAATTCGATAAATTGATCTAAATTGAGTCAATTTATTGATCTATATGTCCTAGATCAATAAATCCTGCTTAATTCCCTAATTTATGGTCAACCAATTCTAACTAACAACAACAACAACAACAAAAAAGATCCTGAAATCCCTTGAAATGAGTTTGATCTGCCACTAGATGGCGACATTCATCCATCAGAAGAGTTGAACATCTCCAGCAGTGATTTCAGTCGAGTTTTCATGATTAATACGGCTGTCCTGTTGAATTATGCAGAACTATCACAGTATGTGAGTAGAAATAGAAATATGGCAGGATTCATAGTTTTTAATTGAATGATTCGCATTCATCAGATCTACATTAAATCACAATTTTAATTATTATAACATAACATACATCTAAATCATTTCTATCTGCATAATATAAAATAATTTAGCATTTCATTTTTTCATTAAAAAAGGTCAGTCACATGTAATTTAAAAAAAATAAATAAAAAAATCAGTATAAATTTAATATAGATGAACCCTTCCCTCAAAAGAGTGAATATTCAGATGATGTGACGGTCATTGGCTCGTCATTGGCCCGTATAAGGAGTCAAACACACTGATTGCACGCGCCGCGTGTCTGTCAGCAGTGCGCCAGTTCGACAGGCGCCATCCGACGCGGAGACGCTCCGTCCGCGCCGTGACTGGATCACACTGCTGTCCGTCTGCTGTTTCTGGCCTGTGATTGGCTAAGAGCGTCAGAGGGCGGTGACCTGTGTGTGCGGTCAGTGAAGAGCGCAGGGCGGATCAGCTAGAGGCCGCGACACCGACACACGCGCGGAAAACTCTCGGAAATCAACGGAAACGGTGAGAATAAACTCCATAAAGTGTGTTAACTCGCTTCCATCATTATCTTGAGGAGTACGGGCAGTGACGCGGGGATGCGCGCGGAGGGCGGTTTGCGCACGCGGGCTGAGCGCGTCAGTGACAGTGAGTTTCTGTCAAACGTCTGAAAATGTATTTCTGAGCAGCTGAATTCACAGAGAGCCGCGAAACCGTGCAATCAAAGTCACATCAGACCTGGTGATCTTCTGCTGCTCCATCAGACCTGCTGCTGATCTCAGATCAGTTCCAGCATGAGGCTTGTGTTTGTGTGTTGGTGTGTTTGTGGCTGGAGTTGTCCTTGATGGAGAATGTGGGCCTGTCACTGACATCACTCATGCATTGAGGAGTAATTATTCAGTTTTACTGACAGTGTTGTCAATGTATAATTCTGTTTTTTTTTTGTCAGGTTGTTCATAAAATGAGCTTCTCAGGCCATTGAAAACTCTTCCTCTCCATCAGTTTCTTCAATAATTCATTGAGACTGTAGTTTGTTGTGTGTGATCCTGCAGGGGATTGAGATGAGACACGAGCTTCAGCGGATTACAGGACACACACACATTTCTGCATCACAGATTCAGCTTCATGTCAGTATGGAGTGTGTTTTGTGCCAGAAACGGTGCAGACTTCATTGTGCAACACATTCGGTCAGGCTGACTGTAATTTGTGTTTTCTGCTCGCGTCTCAGACGAACAAATACAATGTTTTCTGAAACATTTAGATGCGTTTCTTTCTGTTTTATAAGCTTGAATGAATCTTTAGGTTTCGTCTTTGCGCTTTGACATTATATTCAGAATGATCCTCCGTCTGTTTATTTTGTGACGCACGATTTTTCGAATTATTATTTGCATTTAGCATTTATTTTCTGCCCAGAACGGACGTTTTATTCATTATCGGCTTTTGTTACTCATTAAAACACTGATGCTTTTAGACGTACAGATATTAAATAAAACAGTTGCTGTTGTTCTGATTGTTAAAAAATAAATAAATAAATTTTATCGGTATCAGCTGATATGCTCATTTTTAATGTTATCGGTCTGATAAGAAAATGTGGCCGATATATTAGAGCCGATTAAATAATGGATAGTTTTGAATTGAACTTGAAATAGGATTGAAATCACTTCAGAAAGTACAACGTTCAGTGCGAGTCTGTCGTATAATCTACATGATGTTATAATTGTGTGTTTGTGACGTGATTTTAATGATGGAGCTTTTGTTTTTTTTGTAATCAGACTCTCAAATTATAAATATTAAATAAACGGGTTTAGATTTATCGATCAATATATCTGTTATCGGCTTTCTAATATTATCGGTATTAGTCAAAATTGGTGCATTCCAGAAAGAAATAAAGCAGGGATGTATGATGTATATCGGCCACCATAACCGGATCTGCCGATATATGTTCGTTTTTCATGTTATTGGCCCGATTATGAAAATTTGGCCGATTATATACATTAAAGACGATTAAATAATGGATAATTTCCTTCAACTGAGACGCTGATGGTTTTGAATTGCTTGAAATGGGATTGAAATCACTTCAGAAAGTACGAGTCTGTCATATAGTCTACATGATGTTATAATTATATTATTATAAAATTATAAAAATAAAAAAAAAATTTGGATTTAGATTTATCAGTGAATATATCAGTTATCGGCTTTCAAAAATAAAGAAGTATCGGCCAAAAGTTTCACCCTGTAAATATCGGTTATCGGGCGCATAAACACACAGATTATCTCTAATCTCTAGTCGATTTTGAGGTGTTTGATTTGTTCATGAATTCATTATCTTAATGTTTTCGCTCTGTTTCCGTCTCTCGTGTTCAGGTGTGGCTCATCTGACCGAGCTCGTCCAGTTTTATGGTTTTATTTCTTCTGTGAAATCTCTGCGTGACTCACGGGTAGTTTTATCATCCACTGATGTGTCTCTCAAACTGTCATATTCATAAAATGCATGAGGAAGTGAAAGGAGAAGGGTTTATTTAACACTGTGTGTGTGTGTGTGTGTGTGTGTGTGTCAGATTGTTTACGAGGAAGGGATCGTAGTTCAGTGATTTGATAGCGTTGTCTTCTGAGGGACTTCTGCAGTAGTGACGGTTTAAATAAGACAGCCTGAGGACGGTGTGTGTGTGTGTGTGTGTGTGTGTGTGTGTGTGCGTGTCCCTGAGGATCGCTGAGTCACAGAATCTCCCCACTCTTCCTGACGGATACAGGGAGAGCGGCGAGTCAATGGCGGTTAGCGTGTCTGTAATTGGAGTCATTGATTGGCCGGCGTCTGATGTGAACTGTGCAGGTCATTCTTGAGTCTAGTGCTCACTATATAGGCAGCACGGATCCTAATAGATGTCTTTATTTCCTTCATGGTTACTTCTTCTGTTGGTGTGGTTCTTTGTTTCCATGGAAATGTGGGTGGAGCTAAGAGGCGTCTCATGAATAATGTATTAGTGAAGTGATAGAGTCTTCCTACAGACTCGAGATCCACGAATCATTTCACCGTCAACATCAGCCGGTGTTTAGAGTGATCTTGATGACATTGTACTGATTTAATTAGTATTATGCATTTTATAGAGTCATTTTAATAATAAATAAGTGTTAGGCCCATATTAGATCAGAACAAAGACAATAATGTAAAGATGCAAATTGTGAAAATATACATTTTCTTCTAGAACTAGAAAGTTCCTTCTGGTGAATATAGTGACTGCTCAGCTGTTTGTGTTCGTGTGTGTTTGAGCTGCGAGATCCTGGATTAATATAGAATCACGATTTTTTTGTTTCAAACAGATTCTCCTACAATTCTGAACTGAACAAAATGACACGTAACTTACTAGAAGTTCTGATGCAGTGTTAATCTCTGCAGTCTGTTCATTTTATTTAATTAATTTGAATGAATTATTTTGAAAAATCGGATTGAATGAATGATTCAATGACTCTCTCATAAAGACTCGTTTCATTAGTGGATGAATCTGCGTTTTTGAACGAATCTCTTAAATGAATGATTCAATGACTCACTCAAATACTTCACTTGTTTCATTACTGGATGAATCGCCGTTTTTGAACGAATCTCTTGAATGAATGATTCAATGATTCACTCAAAGACTTCACTTGTTTCATTACTGGATGAATCGGTATTTTTGAACGAATTTCTTGAATGAATGAATGATTCAGTGAAAGTCATTTGTTGCCATCTACTGGTGTAACGATATAATCGATACAATCTTTATTTGAAGCGTCAAGTTTCTTTCAAAAGGTGATTTTCTCTCATCAGTTCTATAAACGTTTATCCAGTACTTCTGTTATAACTTGAATGATTATAAGACAGAAATGATGAAACTGTGTGATTGACACAACAACGGCTCCCTCAAATCAGATTTAAGTGTTCGTTGCGATCGTAGTTAATCGATGTAGAGTGATTGTGAGTAAGATCACGTGTGTTTGAGTGAAGCTGCCGATGTTTCAGCGATGAATGTTCTGTTCAGTGCTGTGGATTGGATCATCATGCAGAATAAATGTGATGGATTCGTGCACACGAATCTCTGGCGGGATGATCTCATCCGCTGGGAAATCTCCAAAATCACCATTATCAAGCCGTTCAGAGAGAGGAGAGATTCGGGACGGACATAATGAACAGAACACATGCCGGTCTTGATTTGTTTCAGACTGAAATGAATGAGAAGTTTTGTCAGGAGTGACATCAATGCAGTAGAAGTTTATAATGACATATATTTTTGTCTCCAGCGGGTGTACCTGGACATTTACCTGTCAACTCGTTTGCAACAAACCCCTAAAGTTAAGAAAACTCTCAGTGATTTATACCCTTACAACTGAAACTACAGGTTTTCTCAGCTTTAACTGCACGCTAGTCATTTTTTGCATTCATTTACCATTTCGTTCCCTTTATTTATAAATCGTGCATATAATTTAGCCTACTATTTTTTTATTTTATTTTATTTTTCCCCTGCATGTCATGTGTGGTGTATTTATTTTTTTTACTTTGCTGTATTTTAGTGTTAAAATGCATGGAAAAAATGGAGAATTGTCTGGAAACCAATTAGAAGTCTTTATTTTTACCCCAACACACTCAATGCAATCAACATTTGTTCACTAAAAAATGTGTTGGCTCAATAACAAACTTAAGTCTGCATCAAGTTTTTGAGGTGTATCAATTTTGAGTGAATTTACGTTCAGCCAACAACTTGCATTGAGTCAGAGGAACTTAATTTCTGGCATAAACACAAATTAAGTTGAATACTCAAAAAAATTAAGTTGCTCCTACTTCCAGAGTTCAGAGCCCTGGAACCAATTAATCTGATCGCTATCGATTCAAAACACATCAACTTAACATGTAGATTTAATGAACAAGCTTGTCACTAGCATTAGCGCGGTCGTTGTTTATAGAGTCAGTGTCATGTTCATGTTTCTGCTCTTCAGCACAATAAATGTCAAACACGACGGCGTTAAACACTAACAGCTCTTTCCCTTTACAAAACACAAATAAATTAACACCTAATTTCAACATTTATTCTCCTTATCCAGTCCAATGCAAAGCATGCTGGGAACTAGAAATCCACTGCCGGATTTCCGAAGATGATTTCAGTAAATTACTACAACGTAATTGAGTTTAAATTACAGACTAAATTAAGTTGATGTAATGATCAACAACGAATGCAACTTAAAACCTTTAATTCAAATAATAAATTTGAATTTTTAACTTGCAATCATGCATTTGTGCTAACGGATCCCCGGAATTACTTTTTAGATTGAACTTCCTTTCCAAAACTCGTGTATTTGTCGAAACTTAACATGCACGTTCATGACCCTGAAGGAGAAAGTCGCAACATTTCAAGAAGAATTGAATTGTTTGATCACTAATTCAAGGGGTTAAAAGTGTTTTTGGGTCAAACTGACGCTCAATAAGGTTTCAGTGACTGAACTATGAGAAGTTTCCACACGTTACACATATCATCATTTACATCAAAAACTCACTGATTTTGTGCTTCCTGCAGACAGTCCTGTCAGACGACGTTCAGTCTGAGCCGTGAGAGAAGTGTTCGAGCGCTGGGGAACTATTTTCTCTAATATGAATTTCACAAAGAAAACTTAAGACTGGTATTTTCTCCACTAATCTGTGTCATGTCCAGCTGTGAAGAGTCATGTGGTGTAGGTGTGTCTCCTCAGATGGAGCTGATGAGACGCAACGAGAGACGAATTAGTGTGAAATTTCCCCGAGAGCTGTAATTCAATAACGCAGTCGTCCGTCAGGCGCTTCAGTCTCGAGTGGACGTTAATATTAACGGCTACGGTCATTACCATAATCATGCATTTTGATTCTGAATAGATTTACATAAGGAAGGCAGATGTGCGTGTGACGCCTGGAGCCGGCTTGTGTCCGCGGTCTCCTTCACAGGAGCTGTCCGTGTCTGTGCGGTGTCAGCTCAGAGAACGTGTCAAACCTCACAGCGTCTGACCTCTGATGGGCGGCGGCGCTGATCCACGCGTTTACACTGAGAAACGCCATTCAAAACCAGGGGTTTTCCAGGGTCAAAAATGCTCTTCGATGTTCTGTATGTGCAGTACTGAGTTCCAGACCCATGTGACAATAAATGCAGAGAAATTGATCCTTCACCGGCAGTTTGATTGACAGGTGATCTGACCAATCATAATCCAGAATCCAGAATGATGTGTGGCGTGAGAGCGCATGACTTTTTTGACATAGCAACCGTAACTAAAGGGGGCGGGGCTTTGCGAAGAGTCAGTTATATGTAATATTAACTTATCCTCTTTATTCATGAACAGGATGGACTCGACTCTGCAGAAACGCGTTGTAAAGAGAAACTTTGATGCTCTTCACTGAGAACTTACACAAACACGGGATTCATTTTTGCTGACCTCCAAAATATTTTTCATTTAATATTTTCAGTTCAGATGTTTATAGTACTAGGCCCTATAAAATACATTTTTTTCCTATATTTTTCCATTTTTATTTTTCTGTATTCTGTTTTAATTGTTTAAATAATGAGACTTATACAATTTAACAACGATCTATTAAAAGCAAAATTAAATTTCTGGCCCTGTCAGGCTCAGCTGAGGTTTACTGGTAACATGAAAATGTCATTTTCTTTAAAAATTATTAAAATAATATTAATATTTATTTTTTAAGTACATTTTGCTGTACAACATTAATACATTTCTGTTCCAGTTTCTTCCAAGTTAAATTGAACTTTTATTTTGGCGGGTTGTCATGAAGTTTCCATGTATATGATGTGAAATCGTGGAGGTCAAATATTAATGAGTCCGAGCTTTTGACGTCCAACATGGGAAGCAAATGTTGTGTCTGATTGGTGGATCTCTTGAAAGAACTGAACTTTCGCTCATGATTTGTCGTGCA
>CM076065.1:1037500-1045000 GCA_038088235.1 Zacco platypus
ATAAGCAGTACTTTACCGTAGCTTCACGCATTAATACTCACCATACTTCTTAGATACTATATTGCCGCACAGCGCAACAATATTCTCTGTTCAATAAAATACTTCAGTCACTCGTTGAGGAATAAAAACACCATCATCTCCACGTCACTTTTACAACATTTCAAATTGATTTTAGAGGCGCTTTTCTCACTCCCTGTGACCTCTAACCTGTGCCACTCGCACCCCAGACACGCCTCTAAGTAGGCGGAGCAAGTTTTCTCTATTCACAGTAATGACGAGACACGCGCGAGTGACGTATGATGCAATTTCCTGTGAAAACCATCCCGTCAGATCTGAAATATAAAGTGAATCAGGGTAAAAAAAAACACGTTTGGGTTGTTGACATATTGACTATTTAAATCTATTTAAATGTTGATAATTTCAAACAAAAGAAAAAGTTACATATTGTACCTTTACCTTTTGTACCTACATAAATGAGGACATGCCATAGACTTAATGACTGCAAACATTCCCTAAAGGGGATAAATCATGAAAATCTGACTTTTCCATGTTTAAGTGAATCTAACAACACAAAAAATGTGTAAAAGGAAAACCCAGTAACTTTGTTTTTCTCTGCAAGCATGTGAAGAAACAGATTCCGCTGCCCTCGTGACGTAGGAAGGAGATCTTATTATAATATTTCCGCCGCTTAATCTGTACGTTTCCACCCACGGCGCCGCCATTTTGTTTTCACAAGCGCGTACCAGTTCAAAGGCAATAGTTTGAGCGAAGCATGCTAACCGTTCTGTCGAGTTCTGAACGCTATTAGAGTCTCGTTAGCTTGGAGAGCTAAAAAAGAAGCGATATTAGAGCGTTCACAGCGTTTGATATAATGGTAAACGTTAGCCTGGTGTGTGTGGCTCTGTTTGGCAAACGGGTACGCTAGATGTGTAGCGGCCGTCCCTGTGGGTTCTGAACACCGTCTGCGTGAGATTCTCCAGCTTTGTTGTTGTTGAGCTGTTAAAGCTCCGCCCTCTTCTGGAGCAGCAGCTCATTTGCATTTAAAGGGACGGCGTGTTTTTGCTCCTCACACCCAAATAGAGGCGAATTTGACAAGCGATAATAAATGATTTGTGGAGGATTTTGAGCTGAAACACCAGAGACTGAGATTACATCTGGTGAAAAGCCTCATTTGTTCCATCCTTTGTTCAAACACAATGACTTTTTATTAACACTCCCTGACGCTGAGATCCTCACCTGTTGGAGCGTTGCCGTCCTGCAGTGATGAAGCTCCTGACAGGAGCGTGTCGCTCCACAGACCCGCTGAAACCCTGTTTTGCAACTCTGCTGAACAGGTTCTGCAGGACGCCGGTGGAGGAGAGCGAGTTTGTCATGTAATGTCATATTGTTCATCGCTCTGGGGGGGAAAGTGACTGTAGCTAAAGCTGAAAATCTCAGCGCAGCAGCTTAATGCTGATTCGCCGCTGCTCTCTGATCCTCTGATGCTCGGATCCTGTAGAATTCAGGTCATATGCAATTGAAGCAATAATCTGAGAGAGAACGATTCGTGACAGACCTAGAAACATCGCTGTAATGTGACTTCTTTATTAAGCATGAAGCAGCAGTAATATATGATGATTAATAAATATTTTTGTTATTAATAATTATTTACAATTTAATTGCGTTTTTATTATTTAATTTAATTATTTTAGATTTTAAGTTTTTTTTATAATTAATATTTTTATTTGAATTTTAGGAATGTCAGCACACAACCACAGCGTTCACCTTTACGTTTTTATAAGGGAGAAATTACTTTAATAAAGCATGAATGAACATATTATGATGTTTCATAAATAAATGAAGGATAATAATCAGAATAATTGTTGTCAATAAACATCTGGAGTCGTTTTATTTGCATCAACTAGATCTGGTCCAGCTCTCAGGATAAACAGATTTCGTTGGTCTAGTTTCAAGGTCTGATCGCTGTAGCTCATGATTGTGATGTCACCTCACCGCAGCTGAGCCCCAGACCAGATGACCAGATGACCTCATGTCATGTCTGAGTCGTGTTGCATGCTTGAGTTTAGAAGGGAAGTTCACGAGAGCTACTGCTGTCATACCACCGAATATTCACACCCATTTCCTGTCTGAAAGCCCCTCTCTTCCTGCCCTGGAACATTCTGTCCTCCTCACTGCGGCGCTTCACCAGCAGGGGACGCCACACAGAATCTGATCACTACATTATGATTTCATTTATTTAACTTTAGTTCGTGTGTAATGTTGCTTTTGGACGTTTTAACTTTGCAGATGTTGTTTATGCTCTAAAAGTTCAATGCAAAGAGATTTTCTTTTACAGAAATCACTTTTTAACGAGCTTCTTCCAGGGTTAGTGACATCACAAACCCTCAAATTTACATAAACCCCGCCCCCGAGAACACTCAACAAAGGGGGTGGGGCCATGTTGTGCTGCTTTAGAGAAGAGGAAGAGTTGTTGTAGTCATTTTACGCCGGACTGCTTCACAAACGAGGGTGGATTGAAGGAGAAAAGATGAACGTGACGACACATGCTAGTGATGAGTTGATCAACTCCACAGCAACTACATCAATTTATCCACTAACCGTTCAGAAACGTCTTCCTGAGTCTCTCCATCAGTTTGAACACTTTCCTCATTTTGTCTGCGTGAGATTCTCCAGCTTTGTTGTTGTTGAGCTGTTAAAGCTCCGCCCTCTTCTGGAGCAGCAGCTCATTTGCATTTAAAGGGACACGGCGTGTTTTTCCTCCTCACATCCAAATTTGACAAGCGATAATAAAAGATCTGTGGAGGATTTTGAGCTGAAACACCAGAGACTGATATTACATCTGGTGAAAGGGCAATATAGGTCCACTTTAATGACTGCCTTTATTGTGTGAGTGACCAAATCTCCCCTCAAGGATAGCAATATCAGTAAATTGAGCTTTACTGGACCTTTTTTTGGTCCCCTTGAAGCTTATAAATCATACAGTATTATCTTATTCGAAAATCAAAACTAGCAGAAGTCTCTCTGTGAAGGGTAAGGTCACTGTACGGGGATAGAAAATATAGTTTGTACAGTTTAAAGCTGTAACATCTATGGAGAGACTCCATCAAACAAGGGAATGTAACGTGTGTGAGTGTGTGTGATCCCACCGCTGTAATCCCGCTGCGTTACACCACTGCCACGGCTCTAATCTCTGTGATTTAGGAAAACACAGACGCACAGTCTTAAGATTACACAACATTATGATCATCAGAGACTCTGCGAATGAAACGGGCTTTAAAAAATGGAGTTAAAGGAAGAAATGAGTGCGTTTAGCTCTGATTTTGGGCATGTTGAATTGATCATGTGATCTAACAGGCGTCAGGAAGTGCATTTATATTATGACATCATTATAGTTGTGTGTGTGATCAAATCTGTTTTGGCTAAAAATATATAAATGACAATTAATTCAAAGGTGTTTTTGTAATTTAATAATGGCGTTAAAACTGTTTTGTGTCTTTCTGTTCCAGCAGAAGTCATGGCGGATCTGAGCTTGACCGATGCTCTGACCGACAGCGCTCCTCAGCCTGACGTGGAGAACATGGTGGAGAGGGATTTTATCGCCACGCTGGAGGCCGAGAAATTCGACGATCAGGTCGGAGAGACCGTTGGCAAGACGGACTTCATCCCACTGCTGGACAATGACGGGAAGGGTGAGTCTGAGCTGTTCATGTTAACCAGTCAAAACATCAGACATGCGTCAACACACCATTTATTGTGTAATGCAGTACTATTTGATTATGAACTACTGAACTTTTATTTTATTTTCATTTATTTTATTTTGGCCAAATTTACATGTTTTGCATCTCACTAGTTTTGTTTTATTTTATTTTATTCATTAATTCATTCATTCTGTCTTATTCTATTCTATTTTATTTTATTTTGGCTAGATTGACATGTTCTGAGTCTTATTCTGTTTTTTTCCCTCCTCTTTTTGGTGCCTTATTTTATTTATTTTATTTTATTTTATTTTTTGTTTTGTTCAAGTTTAAATGTTCTTGGTCTTATTCTTTTATTTATTTATTTTTATTTTATTTTGGCCAAATTTACATGTTTTGAATCTTATCATTTTATTTTATTTTATTTTATTATTTGTTTTTACTTATTTGTTTTATTTTATTTATTTATTCATTCATTCCATTGTATTCTATTTTATTCTATTCCATTTTATTTTATTTTTTTCTTAATTATTTCGTTTTATTTTGGCTAAATTGACATGTTCTGAGTCTTATTCTCTTTTTTTTTCTCCTTTTTTGGTGTCTTATTTCTTTTATTTTATTTTTTTATTTTATTTAGTTCAAGTTTAAATGCTCTTTGTCTTATTCTTTTATTTATTTATTTATTTATTTATTTATTTTATTTTGGCCATATTTACATGATCTGAATCTTACTATTTTATTTCATCAATTCATTTATTTATTTATTTTTATTTTTATTTTATTATTTTTGGCCACATTTAAATATTCTCGTTCTCATCTCATTCCTCTTTTTTCTCTCATTTTTCTTCTTTTGTTGTGGTGTGGTTCCACATGAATGTCGGCATGTTTGTTTTGTTCAGCGTCTCTCTTCACAGGTTGTGAATGGTTTTCAGGAGATGAATTATGATGTTTGTGTCTCATATTTCAGTTCCCGGTGATGTTCTGTGTGGAATAAGCCCTTCCTCTGGTTTTTATTGGCCTGTGTAAATCTTTTGTGTGTCTCATTGATCTCCAGGAGTTTGTTTGCATGACACAGATAGTGTGTTTGTCAGTAATCAGCCGTTGGCTTCTGAGGATTTTCCCATTCAGACGCCTCTAATGTGTGTGTGTGTGTGTGTGTGTGTGTGTGTGTGTGTGTGTGTGTGTGTGTGTGTGTGTGTGTGTGAGCAGATCCAGGTACAGTCAAGAACGGTCAGCAGGAAGTCAAAGGGTCTCAGACTCCCGGTAAGAGACGCCTCAAATGTTCTCGTCACTCCGTTCATTCCTCGGTTTGCTTGTTTTCTTTCATGCTCATCCTCAGTTCAGATCATTTGTTTGGGTTGGAGCTGCAGCCGCTCGTCTCAGTGGGTGTAGAGGAGACTAAACCCTTCATTTACGAAGGCTTTAGTTTAGTTTTAAGTGCATGTTTGTCCCGTTAGCAGTGAGTTGAATAGCATCTGTCTGTGTGCTCCTCTCCTCCATGTGTTTTGACTGAGCGTGACGTCGTCTCGGAGCGTCTCGTCACATGACGCCTGTCTGTAGGTGTTCATTTGCAGTATGGCCTGTGCATGAATCTGTTGAATGTGTTTTTATTATACGGATGTTTCCCATTTGCTCCTACATCTTGAGCGACAAGTATGTCGAGATTGCGAATTATGTTCATTAATATTTTGATTAAAAGTTCTTTCTAATGCTAAAATATGTCCATTTCAATCAAAGTGTCCAGTTTGTGCAGCACACAGTGTATTTTTGATGTGATTTAGTCATATTCAAATATCGTCATGTTACACGTGAACATCGCCTATGACTATCAGTTTGCTTTCTGTTTTCTGATCATCCCTTCTTATATTTCCTGCATGTCTTGATTTCAGCGCTTTTTGCTCTTGTATGTTCAGTGTCTCAGAATAATCTCTCTCTCTCTGTCACTGCCGTCGTCTGCAGCTCACGAGATCTCATCTGTGCGTTACTGTACGGAAAAGACGTTTCGCTGCTTTTCTGCGGGTTGAAAATATCATGACTATAACAAATCATCCTCCAGTGCTTCATTGATTTGATAAACATTATGCGTAATAAACCTGTACAGATTACTGTCATATTTGATGTATGGATTTCTTATTTTGCTGAAAACCTTTTTCACACGATCTACTACAAGCCGTCTGTCGACTTAATGACCGTTTAGGCTTTTTAGTGAGAAAAAAGCAATTTAGTTTAATTCTTTTTGCTGTGAAATCTTTGATTTTATAGATACCGTCTTACTAAGACACATTATTTGCAGATTTATAGTGGCGAATGACGTGTATATGCGTTTTATGTGAGTATCTGGTGTAATGTTATGAAGATCTCAATGATTTACATTAAAAACATCAGAATTTCATCACTTCTTGTCCATTAAAATATCAGCATGTGGACTAAATTGCATATTTATTGCTCATTTTGGACCTCTGAATAAAATTGAGCTGTTTTTCCTCCATATTCTCATTATATTAGACTATATGATCCATAAAAACGTGATGGATCGAATATGATACAAACTTTAGATTTACTTACACATATTTAAAGTCAGGTTTTATAGAGTTAAATCATTAGTTCACTTCAGAATGACAATTTCTTGATGATTTACTCTCCATGTCATCTAAGATTTCTTTTTTTTCAGTGGGAAATGAAGGTTTTTGAGGGAATCATTCAGGATTGTTCTCCATATAGTGACTTCAATGGGGTTCAACGGGTCCAAATGTCAGTTTCAGTGCAGCTTCAAAGATCTACATGATCCAGACGAGGAATAGGAGTCTGATCTAGAGAAACCATCGCACATTTGATACAAAAATATAGTTTTTAAGCACAAATGCTGGTCTTGCACTGCTCTGATGCTCCACACATCACGTCATCATGCTGGAAAGGTCACGTGACGTAGGAGGAAGTACCGATCCAGTGTTTACAAAGTGAACGTCAAAGACTGAGTCAAACGACTTTACAAAAAAAAGGTAAAACAACGATGTCGGACAATTTTGAAGTTGGAGGAGAAAATGAGAGGGAGTTTTACTGCAGTACTTCCTCCTACGTCACGTGACCTTTCCATCGTGATGACGTGATGTGTGGAGCATCAGAGCAGCGCAAGACCAGCATTTGTGCTTAAAAACTATATTTTTGTGTAAAATGTGTGATGGTTTCTCTAGATCAGACTCTTATTCCTCGTCTGGATCATGTAGATCTTTGAAGCTGCACTGAAACTGACATTTGGACCCGTTGAACCCCATTGAAGTCCACTATATGGAGAACAATCCTGGAATGATTTCCTTTATTTTTTTTTCCACTGAACATCTTGATGACATGGAGATTTTCATTCTGAAGTGAACTGATGCTTTAAAGACTTTATTAAGTAAAGCGTTTTGTTGTAAGGCGTGTTCTGTTGACCGTCCTAAAGATGGCGCTGTTGTGCTGAAATGATCTCCACGAATCTCTCCAGTGGATTTCCAAGCATTCATCATGATTATGGGAAGTTTCGCTGCTGTTCTTGCAGGAAGCAAGTAGGGCAGAGAATACAGATCTGTGAGCTGCAGGCGTCCCGGGAATAGAGCCGCTCCGTCTTCATTTCCTCATTCGTGTGTTCGTGTCTGTACGTGTGCATGCTGCATGCGACTGCGCTGATCTGACAGATTGATTGACAGGTGTGAAGTACTAACCAGTGCTGTTGTTCTCTTCCCATCTGCCCTGCGTCGTGTCTGTTTCCGCACCGTGTCTCGCTTCAGACGACTAGATCTTCTGCTTCCCGGCGCCGCCGCCTCCTCTC